>CAODLS010768997.1:0-25228 GCA_948243855.1 Flueggea neowawraea
TTCTCAACTAGTCAATCTATTCACATCAACAAATAACATGCATCCCACAACCACAATATCAAGAACTCGATCAAAATTTTAAAATTCACCTTAATTACACCTACCCCACACTTAAATTTTACATTGTCCTCAATGCAAAGAATTAAAACACATAAAGCAAATGAGAAGGGAGTAAATTAGAGAGTTTTGGAACTTCCGTGAAATTAGGTCCGTAGAGATGAGTCTTGGCTCGATCCTCACCTAAAGCTGTGAGAGTCCTTTGCAAAACACAAAAACAACTAAAACAAAATAACATAGTAAAGTAAAACAAAATACGAAAATGAAAACAAACTAAAAGAAACTACATGCAAACTAAAAGAAACTAAACCAAACTTGGGTTGCCTCCCAAGAAGCGCTTTTTTAACGTCATTAGCTAGACGCTAATGCCTAACCAATCACAGAGGCTCGTAGACATTGTACAAAGTATTCACACAAACTCCTCGCACCGGCTTGCTACATTGTGTCACCTCCTTGTTCTTGACACGCCATATGAAATGACACATCCCTATGGATTTGACTTGTTGGGGTAGTGGCTTATGCTCCTCTTTCTTAGCCTTACGCCTGTGAGTTTTGTGCCTCTTCTTCTTCTTCACTCTAGGCACTGCTTCATTGACCTTCAGTGCACCAGATGACTCCTCCTTGTTGGGTACCTGCACCACACCAGAACAACCAGCCCTTACAATAGAATGTGAGCCAGAATGGTGTTGAACCTTAAAGTCCTTAATTCTCACAAATTTATCTTCGACTCTAAGAGTCAACACCCAATAATAAACATCAATAATGAACTTAGTAGTAGCTAAAAAAGGGCGTTCTAGGATCAATGGTGTTTCCAGACTACTCATCATATCAAGAATCATAAAATCAATAGGAAACGTCAAACCTCCTAACCTAATCACTACATTCTCTACAATACCTCTAGAATGCATAACAGATTTATCAGCTAAATGCACCGACACCCTAGATGGTCTGAGTTCTCCTAAGTCCAATTTACCAAACAATTCATATGGCACATTCACACTAGCTCCTAAATCAGCTAATGCATTTTCAATATGTAACCTACCAATATAGAGAGGGATAAAGAAACTTCCTGGGTCCTTTGATTTCACAGATAGCTCAAGTAACGTCTGAGGTAACTCAGCATTCTCTTCCTTCTCAACTTCAACCAAAGGTTATTGCTGCTCTGTTTCAGTGGTCGGCTTCTCACTGTCACAATTGACCACTTTGACTTACTCCTTTCTAAGTAGTGCTGCAGGATATGGAATCCGAGGCTTGTATTCTCTAAGCACCTTTCCTGGCTCAATTTCTTCTATTTTATTCGCCTCAACATTTTTCCTTGGAGCCTCTTTTTTCTTGCATCCATCCCTTCTGCTCATAAAAAAAGCATTCACGTGCTCCATCGGGTTTGTTTCAGTGTTGCTTGGTAGGGAGCCCGGTTGCCTTTCAGATAGCAACTTAGCCATCTGACCAACTTGATTTTTCACATTGTGGATAGATGAATCCAAATTCTGAATTGAAGGCCCTTGGTTCATTAATGTAGTCTCTATTTGGGTGAACCACTTCTCTGAGGTCTCGATATATTTGCTCATCAGCTCGTCAAAGTTGGGCTTCACTGTCTACTGTGGTTGCTAAAAACTAGGTGGGTGAGTCTATCTCTGCTGATTCAAACCTCCCCATGAAAAATTCGGGTGATTTCTCAACCCTGGATTGTAAGTGTTGATGTAGGGATTGTTCTGCGAATACAGAGCTTTACTCACATAGCTCACCTCTTCCATGTTATCCCGACTCCATTGACCATCAACATAGGCTGCTTTTTATGCTAGATGTTAATGCTTTTAGTGTCACGAACCGTTCATGACGAGACTGCTTCTAAAACATTTCCTTGAGGTTCCCCATAATCTTGAAGGCTTCCTGGTCTATGAATTGCTTTTGCAATTCTGGACCCATGGTAGCCAACATCAAACATGTCACATCATTAAAGTCGCACTTCTTTTTATCAAAGGCTTCTCTTTGAGCAGCCGTAGCATTTTTGGCTGGTCAGCCGGTAGAGTTATGTCCAACACTTCCAACTTGTTCTATTGTTTAAGGACTATCCTCAAGTTTTGAGACCAATCCAAGAAGTTGGACCCGTTTAGCTTGTCCTTTTCAAGGACAAATCGCAATGAAAAAGTTAAGTTTGTTTGATTAGCAGCCATTTTATATCTCCACATAAAAATTAAGCAAGATTAGATATGAGGTCTTATTAATTTCCCACAACATCACGAATTAATATCCTAATAAATAATTTGCTTGTTAGTGATTTAATCGCGGGTCAAGATCCATATTTCACTTTCGCATCCATCAGGCCAGAGACTAGGCTATTTAGGTAGGAACCATTCCAATCATATCCAATATGACTTTCGGATCTAATGGGACTAGCATTAAATGCCGGGGAACTTCCCATTAATTGCCTAGGGCCGATGCATCGTCACAGACCCATATTAAGTCCAAACCTACATTTGACGTGCTAGGCATAACATTCTTCTGCCCCTACTCGCCGTAGAGCACATAGGAACATTACCCTAACCTTACCTCACAAAGATAGTCTAACGTGCCCAGCTTTGGCATGACCACGCTTCGACGATCGATACCTTGACAAGTTGCCAAACTAGGAAGGCAATTTGCTAGACTTAATATTTATGGGATTCTTTAATTTGTTACGACTTACATGGAAAATGTGGGCTTTCGTTTGACAGTTGCATATAAATGTATATCATTCATAACACATGGCATATTGTATGATAATAATTGCATAAAGTAAACGTGCAAATTATGGGCCAATAACCTATACTATTACATAGTATTTCTTCACTTGGGCCTTCATCTCATTGGAGGCACTGGGCCTTTCTCTCTCCTTTAGGCTTGCTTCATTAGGCTCGCTCCATTGGGCTTGTAATTACATTTTTAATGTTCTATCTATTATAAATAAAAATAAAAAAGTACAAATTCAAATAAAAGGCTCTCATGCCTTATAAAATTACAACCCACAATTACTAGACTCATGAAATGCACCATGCAATACATTCATCAACACTCTTTTTCTAACAATCAATTGGGCCCGAGGCCCACATGCCACCACACATGATCCAATCATATGAATGCAACTACAACATGACAAAGTCCATTTTAATTATCAAGTCCATAGCTGTTTGAGAAATCATGTTTTTGGACCCCAAGAACTAAGCCCAGTGATGGGCCTGGGCCGAAGCCCATTTAGCCATGTCCAACATGACTAATCACTCATCTAATAAGTGCTATCGAATCCACAAAAACAACATCAATTCAGGTTCGTGCCAAAACCAACAATGATTCGATCTTCTCTTAATCAGTTTACACAATTTTTGTTAAAGAAATTAACCGAAACATTGCATAAACCTACATGATGTTTTAAGTATATAAAATCCAATTATATAAACTTAAAACTACTAAAATAAGATTATTTTAGCTATTGTCCAGAATTTAATTAAGGCTCTAAAAGCACTAAAATAAGTTTCTTTTGATCCAAATAAAACATATTAACACTTATAGTTATTTATTAACCATGTTAGACACCTAATTTAGTTTATATGGCATTCGGATCAACAAGACCAATTTGGACAACATTAAGTTTAATTCAAAAACATCCATTAAACATGTTTAATCACATTAGATAAATCCAATTAATCATTATATGTTTAACCTATGCCATCAACCAAAAACGGCACTAAAGATAAAATTCCAGCAACATGTTTTATCTTCAAACCAAAATTCAACAACATGTTTTGATGGTTTTTAGCATAAGGTGTCTCTGATACCATTGTAGGGTTTCGATGTACATTAAAAGATGTTTAACACAGCGGAAGCAAACAACTTTCATCGAAAACCAGTCAAGATACACTCACGAAAAAACCACAATCAAAACATAATAACAAAGAAACAAGGATGCAAAATTTTATACCTTCTCCTTGTAAGCTATGTGTGCCAAATTTTAAACACCAATAGAGCCCGTACCGAAACTACTGTTAAGGTACCTTTCCCCCACCTTAAAGCCAATGAAAAGGACTACGAATCTCTACTCTTCTCTACGTTCACACACACACAAAAACTATGTGGTAAAGGGGATGTGCTAGCAACAACAAAATCTCTCTAATGAAACCTAGGGCATTCGACTTTGGCTCTTAGCAAAGAGAATGATGTCTCTTTCTTTTAGCCATAACCAGAACTTGTTATGGAGGCTTTAGAAGGACAGAAGAAAGGGGTTTTTCTTCTATTTTCCTTCTCAATTTCGGCTGGACCTAGAAGAGAAGAGAAGAGAGAATTGTGTTGGAAGAAGTCACGGTTTTCACACTTTTGGCAGCCGAAACTCACTTCAATAAAACCCTAAAAATTCACCAATAGAATCAGTGTTTTTAGGAACTTAAAACACCATAATATTTTCTGAAAATTAATCACAAAAAACTGGCCAAAAACATTTAAATGTAGTGTCCTAGTTTGATCAAACTAGTTTAGGTTTTAAGAGTCCTTTTCCAACACAACCTCTTCCTTTCTTTTCTTCTTTTAATTTTTGATAATTAAATCAATGTTCAGACCGAAATCCACATCCAATGTGGGCCTCATATGACCCAAAATTATTTTATCCAATAAAATAAATGCCCCAGTAAAAAGACAATTTTACCCTTAACCTAGTTTTTGATCGTGTGCGATCCTGTAGGTCTATTCAATATTGGCAATGGGTCTATTCAAGACACTATGATTACCCAAAATGAATAGATGTTAATTGGCATTAACAAGACCTAATGCAACCTTATACGATCCATTACCTCGTGATATCCTAATTAGCATAAGGCATTGACCTAGTCATCCTTATTTATTGCTGAATCATTTTTTGGATTATCTGGTAAGATTGATTATGTCAAATAAATGATGTCTCTTATCATTTCATTTGGGCGTGGCCACACACTACTCAATCTCTACCAATCAAGTGGCTGGTGATATCTTCTCTCTTTACGAGAGGGGCAATCCCTTCACTTCACTCATGTTTCTTTGCGAGACTCTCCGCATACCCAATCATACCCATACTTATCAACCAGTTACGGCCACGTTAGGCGTATGTCAAAGTGTATGACAAATCACCAAAAACCCCATAGTGATTTTAGGTATGAGGATTCTAATATAAGCATTGCATGAGAATGACTTGCCACAATGCAGTATTCTCATTAGTGGACCGTATTCAGATACCTTGTTCCAAACTTTGTATCTATGAACTATGATAGATATTCCCTATCCATGACCCGTAGAACATGATCATCACACAGTGCTCATACTATTCTTAGTTTATTTCCTCTCCCGTGGTTATAATCGACTAGGGATGTTTAGAATGAAATTCTTTATCACTTCCAGGTTCTACTATCAAGGTCCTCAGCCTTGATAACTCAAGTACTGAATATTCATTCATGGACATTTTATCAACCATATATGCACAGAAAATAAATGAATGATAAAATAAATGCCTCATATTTTTATTTCGAAAATAAAAGGTACATATACAATGAATTGGGGCTAGAGCTTACACTAACAAAGTTTGCATCATCAACATTTCTAGGCACAAAATTGTTAGTTTCATCAAATATAATATGAATGGATTCTTCCACCTTCTCAAGCCTTTTGTTCTAAACTCTGTAAGCTTTACTAATGGATGGATATCCAAGAAAAATTCCCTCATCGGATTTAGAATTAAATTTTCCTAAGGCTTCTTTTCCATTGTTGTGGACATAACACTTGCATCCAAATGCATGAAAATATGAGATGTTGGGATGCCTACCTTTCGACAACTCATAAGAAGTCTTTTTGAGTATGGATCGAGTATATGACCTATTCACTATATAGCATGCGGTGTTAATCACCTCGGCCCTAAAGTACTTAGGGAGGTTGTTTCACTAAACATGGTCCTAGCCATTTCTTGTAGAGTCCTGATAAACTGTCATTTACACATATTTTTGTGGTTGAATTCATATTGTTTTAAATAGAAATTGAGTGTTTGTCATAATTTTTGGTACTTTTACGTTTTATATTGTGTTTTTAAGGTCAATTGATGATATCTTGATGATAAGAAATGAAAGCAAGTTGAAGCAGAGCTTGAACGATGATATTTGAGGCTTTTGGGGTGAGACACGACCATCATTCAACGTGACACTGCCGTGGGACATTGATTGGAGGATTCAACGAGTGTTGCTTGACGTTTTGGAAAAGACACAGATAAGGTTGTGCAGGACATGACCGTGGTCCTGTCCGTGTTATAACCTAGAGCCTTAATCAAGCAAGACACGAGCAGATGCATGGAAGACACAGAAACAAGCCCGTGTCTTTTCGTGTTCGTGTAATTAGTCACCAAAGAAAATGAAGGCCACGACCATGGCTTAGGCCGTGGTGGAGATCGTGTCTTGCCAAAATGCTTAGGTTCGGTCTTTTTAAGCATGAAACGGAAACCTAAGAGGGGGAGCTGACTTTAGACACCAAAATAACACAAGTTAGAGAGGAAGAATGTCGGGCATTCGTGTGGGAACATCATTGGAGTGAATTAACACCAAGACCGAAGTAATCAAGTGGAAGATTAAAGATTTCTATCATGAGTTTTCTTTCTCTCTCTAGATTTTCTTTGCATCTTGTTGTTTTTTTCTCTACGATTATGAACTAATACATTTGTGCAACTAGATGTGATGAACCCTAGATTGACTATTTGATTAATTGATTGTTATTCATTCAGTTTATTTATGAAATTGAGATTCAATTATGATTTCGATTGTTGAATAGTTGAATTGATTGTTGCTAGACTTTTGATTTATTTGTTGATTCATACATATGCAATCGAGAGATTCTGTGTACGACAGATCATTCATAATTGGAAAGAGTTGAATGGAAACCTAAAGCTAGGTGGACATAAATCATCTGGATTAGGGTCAAACCTAATAGCAAAATTCTTAAATCAGTATTAATGCAACGATAGGGGTTTTAATTAGGAAGATATTCTGATTAATCAACCTAGTAGTTAGATGTTAGCTAACTCGAGAGAGAGGTTAATATACCATAGGAATTTCCACAGTCCAATTGCCTGAATAATTGTTTGAATAATGAGATTTTGTCAGTCAGTTTTGTCTAGGGGAATTCAACATCTAGGTGCCGCTTTCCATCGACCGTTTTATCCTTTTGACTGCGTGTGTTTGTTCTTGCGTTGATTTCTATTTATTTTATTTATTCAACCCCATTTAATTTGTAGGTTATATAATAGGGAAAATGTAATTACTAGCACTTTTCGTCTCTGTGGGATACGACACTCAGTACTCATAGGTCCACTAGTTATAGACAATAGGTACACTTGCCTTAGTTTTTAGGTGTAGGCCTAGGACAACACCAAGTCCTATTCTTTCTTTCAACAACACCATTTTGTTGAGGGATCCTTAGAGTAGAAAATTCATGACCAATACCATGCTCCTCACAATAGGTCTCAAATAGCTCACATGTAAACTCACCTCCTCTATCACTTCTAATAGAAGTAATAACATACCCTTTTTCATTTTGAACCTTCTTGCTATATGACACAAATGCATGAAATCTTTCATTCTTATGTGCAAGAAATAATATCCAAGTGAATCTAGAAAAATATCAACAATGGCAAAACAATATGCCTTATCACCTAGACTTAAATTACTCATGGGACCAAACAAATTCATGTGCAACAATTCTAATGGTCTAGATGTAGAAATGATGTTCTTGCTATGAAATGAAGACTTTGAATGCTTTTCCATGACACATGCACCACAAAGTAAATCTTTCTCATATTTGAGCTTAGGCAATCCTTTAACTAAATCTTACTTGATCAGTTTTGAGATCACATACATACTAGCATGTCCTAATCTTTTATGCGACAACCAGGCATGATTGTTCACAACAACTAGGCATTTTTCATTGAAGATTTTATAATCAAACAAATTAACAACATAAATATTGTTTTGTCTAAAACCAGTAAATAAAACATCACCATTTGCATTAAAAACACTGCATTTATTAGGCTCAAACACAACTTTGCAATTTCTATCACAAAATTGACTAATGCTCAATAAGTTGCAGTTCAATCCATTAAGAAGTAAGACATTATCAATGGTTGGGTTAGGAGACTTACCAACCTTACCTTCACCAACTATCTTACTAATGTATGCTAAAATTACATAGGAATTCGAGTAAGAATATATCCATTTTCCTCCTTTAAATCATTCTTTTGTGGTGAAATTCTTATGATGTTTATAGGATGATTTAAATTGGATAAACTTGAGTGGAAAAGAGATGCAAAATGGATTGGCTTTGAACCATTGCATGAAGAAAACGTAGAGGATTGAGGTGTCACGGCAATGAGGTCTTAGTGCCACTGCTGTGGCACATGAAAAGTGGAGGAAACACCTCCAGAGAAGTGCCACAGCCGTGAGGGAATAGTGTCACGACGGTGACACCATCACACCCTCCCTCACGGCCATGACGAAGACCAAATTCGACACTCCTTCGTGGGCAGATTTGTGTCACTTTGTGGGCAGATTTGTGTCATATCTGTGACACTCATTTGTCACGACTGTGACATGATTCAGGGGGGAGAGAGAAATGACGAAAAGACACCAAATTGTGGGGACCAAAGACATGACTTTAAGGGCATTTTGGGAAAATTTTTGTGAGGGTTTGTGGGGGACTTTGAGGACTATAAATAGGCCTCTTACACACCAAAATTGGCATCCTTGGACTTGTACATTAAAGAGAGAATCATTCTCTATTCATTCTCTAAGGTGGATTCAAGGCAAATTTAAGAGGAGAGAGAGGAGGATTGAGGAGGCTTCCATCACCCATTGACACAAGCTTTTCTCTTCCTTTTTATTTCACTTTTATTTGTTTAGAATCATGATTAGGTTTTATTTTTCTTGTTTTATGCTTAGTTTTGTAAATATGCTAGCTTAGATTTATTGTTACGGTTTAGGATGTAGATCTTGGATGATGTTTCTTTAATGAATGAATTGTGTTATGGGTTTTGTGCCTTTATTGTTAAATCTATTGTTTTGAATGCCTTTAATGCTAAATCTATTATTGGTGATGATTTTGTGACTTGCTATTGATTGAATGATGATGTCCTTAGCTACCACAATGTTGTTTTTGACAAGCCTAAGTAATGAATTGAGAGATGAAATTTAGGTTAGGTTTGCAAGTATGAAACTTGTATGGGTTAGTATAGAAATATACCTATGCATATAAGGTGTTCTATGAAAATCACAAAAGGACTTAATAGGCCTAGTTGGACTAGTGAGGCCGAAAGGACCTTCCTAGATAATTTTAGGTGCGACTTGAGTGACCTCGATAGAGGCCTTATGTCAGTCTTGAGGAGAGAACGCTCACACCCATTTTGAAAACCCACTTTCATTCATTTAGCAATTGAATCCTTGGTTTTATCCCAAAAGCCCTAACATTTTCGTATTTTTGAATTTTGTGTGTTTATCTTATTGCTTGCTCTTATTTTCCAAAAACCCAAAAATAACTTGATGCTTTTAATTGATTTGCTTTCATTTATTAACCACAATTAGAACTGTTCCCTTGGATTTGATAACCTTAGGGATATTTCCAAGGTAAAACTACATCGATTCTTGTACGCTTGTAAGACACCGATCAAGTTTTTGGCGCCGTTGCCGGGGAACGACGTTCTTATTATGGTTGTTTATTATTATTATTATTATTTACTTATTTTCTTGTTTCTTTTGCACTTGTAGGGATTTATGCTTTTTAGACGCACTAGAAGCTTGGAAAATCAAGAGGTTGTTCCTTTAATTCCAGAGATCGAAAGGGTTTTGAGGGAAAATCGAGCTAATCCAAGGAGAGCAAGGATGGAAGGGATGGCTAGACCTTGAGATGGGGTTGAGGATGCTAGAGTTGAGCAAGCTCAAGGAGGTCTTAATGGGAACCAATTGTCGGGTCGCATGAATATGATGGAGATACAAAGGCCGGTGATTGGAGCATCACATTCTTGCATTAGATTGAGCCCGATGACGCAAAATTATGAATTAAAGACCAATCATTTTACTATGTTGCCATCATACAATGGGTTGCCATCAGACGATCCTCTTACATTCTTAAAGGAGTTCTACACCACCATCCAAACTTTCCCTCTTCATGGTTTGACCGAAGATGAGCTAAGGATGCGGTGTTTCCCATTTGCTTTAAAGGACCTACCAAAAACTTGGTTGATCAACTTGCCAGAAGGGTCACTTGGCACTTGGGAGGAGATTTATGAAAATTTTAAGATGAAATACTATTCTCTTAAAAAGACGGTGGAGTTGAGAAGCAAGATTTGCTCATTCTCATAATCGAAGGGAGAACCATTTCATGAGGCATAGGAGCGCTTCAAGCTACTTTTGAGTCAATATCCTCATCAACAATTCCCTTTGGATTTATTGATTCAATTCTTTTATGATGGGCTTACAATACATGGGCAAACATTGGTGGATACCGCGGTGGGTGGTTACTTTTGAGACAAAACGCTCGAGGAGGTGTATGACATATATGAGATGTTGGCCACTAACTCCCAATAAAAAGCTGTTATAGGAAGAAGAGCTGGCATTCATAAGGTAAATACATCTTATTCTCCCAATTTGGCTTCTCAAATTGATGAATTGTCTAGAAAAAAAAAATATGTTGATCAATGGAAATGCCAATGCCTTGATGAAAGATCAATGTTCATTTTGTGGAGTTTTGGGGCATAATGATTCTAATTGTGTTGTGGCCCGAAGTGCTGGTGTAGATGTTTTATGTGATGAGGTGAATTTTGGCGGGGAGGGGGGGATTCCCAAATGCTCAACGAAGAAACGACCCATATTCCAACACCTATAATCCAGGATGTAGAAACCACCCAAATTTCTCATAGACAGACCCCAACACCAACAAAAAATTTTCACAACCTAGACCCATGGGATTCCCGGGATACCAACCAAGATCGCCATTCCAACCAACCAACCAAACTCAACCCCCACCACCAACCTAACAAGCCAATCAAGAGAGAAAGCCACCATTGGAGGATATATTTATGCAATTTATGTCCAAGATGGAGGCTAAAGATGCAAAGATTGAAGTTAGGGATGCAAAGGTTCACCAAATTATTCAATCTCAACAAACTACCATCCAAAACCTTAAGAGGCAAGTGGGGCAATTAGCCAAGACCATTTCATAGAGAGAGAAGGGCAAGTTACCTAGCACATTCCAAGTTAATCCCAAAGAGTGTGTGATGGTCATATCATTGAGAAATGGGAGAGAGCTTGAGGAACCAAGTGTGGGGGAGAAACCCACGGTTGAAAAAGATCAAAAGAGGATGGATGAGTGTTTAGAGGAGAATTTTGAGAAGAAGGGTGAGAAACTTGATGAGCTGAAACCATATGTACCCTCTATTCCATTTCCCCAAAGGTTGAAAGCTCACACCAAAGCCAATCAGTTTGAAACGTTCTTAGAAATGTTCAAGAAATTGGAGTTCAACATACCATTCTTGGAAGTCATTGCTCAAATGCCCAATTATGTTAAGTTCTTGAAGGAAATAGTGGCCAACAAGAAAAATTTGGAGAAGTATGCTATGGTGGCACTTACTGAGAAGTGTAGTGCAATTTTAATAAATAAATACCCCCAAAGCACAAGGATCCAGGGAGCTTTACAATCCCTTGCACCTTTGGTGAATTTGCAAATGTGAAATTCTTGTGTGATTTGGGTGGTTCGGTCAATCTAATGTCCTTATCCATCTAAAAGAAGCTTGGAATTGGAGAGCTAACACCTACAACCGTCAAACTCCAACTTACGGATGGCTCGGTCATGCAACCATTTGGAGTTGTGAAGAACATCTTGGTAAAAGTATGTAAGTTCTTCTTTCCCACTGATTTTTATGTTCTAGATATGGGTGATTCTTGTGAGATCCCAATCATACTAGGGAGACCCTTTTTGGCAACTGGTGGGGTGCACATTGATTTGACTAAGGGAGTATATTGTTTAGAGTGGGGAAGGAAATTGAGGAATTTCATGTTTCTAAGAATGTGAATCAATTGCATAATCATGATGAATCTAAGGTGCATTCTTTAGAGACATGTTGCATGGTTTATAGACCTCATCATTAAACCCTTTGAGTGACAACCATTGTGAGGAACAACTTAAGAAAAAATCAAGAGTGTGTCTAGAATAAGAGGAGCTTACAAGGAAAACTAGTGCAAAAGAAATGGTAGATGAGAAAAAGAGTTGAGAGTGGAAAGGACATACCAAAAGGGAAAGAAAATGAGCTTGTTGTGGACCAATATGTTTAATATTTTCCACCAACAAATCATTATCTTTATATCCCTAAACATTCTATGTGTGGTCCTTTTATGATTTCAAAACTGCATTCATTCGGTTCTATAGACATCATTTTTCATGATCATAAATCCATAACTGTTTATAGGAAAAGATTGAAACCTTTAAAGCGATCCACAATTAGGACTATTTGGCGCCCCAAATAGTTCCTTTGCATATGTCTGAAATGACGTTAAACTATGGTTATCTTGCATTTGCATGTAGTATAGGTTTCAATTCTAGTTTGCATTTTAGGTTGAAGGACATTTATGATTTTGTTTTACATATTGTTGCAAAAAATGGTGTGAGATGCATACATTTTATACCTTTCACAAGCTCTAGCATATATATATATATATATATATATATATATATATATATATTTGTGTCCCCTAACTTTTATGGTTTCATGTCCTAATGGCGTCATGCACTCAAGGCAAAGTAATGGCAAGCAAACGGCAATTGGAGAAGCTTTCCAAACCCTATCCTTTTACATTATGCTTCATTGTTGCCATGGAACTTGTCCTCATGTTCTTTGTTATGGTTTAGGGTTACCCGGATTTATATTTTTAAACATTGAGGATAATGTTCATACTAAGTGTAGGGGAGGGTTTTGATTGCTTATTTGGGTTTAATTGTGTTATATGCTTTTTTTTGCCCTTTTTTGTCAAAAATGCTTAAAATATTTTGCTTGAAATTGTGCTTATTCTTTTAGAATGCATCAAATTTGAGAAGAATAGAATTTGGATTGAATTGGTGGGAGGATTTTTATAGTGTGTTAGTATGTTTTTAACATGATTAATTGAGGAATGCATGCTATTTGAGGAAATTTTTGTTTTACATTTTGGCATTTTTAAGTTACAAGATGGAGAGTTTCTTTAGCAACTACTTTAGTCTATATGTGGGGTCATAAAAGAGGTCGTCAAGCTTGTTGCTAAGTTGTTTTTTTTATCAAATGTGCTTAAATGCTTGAATTATGTTTGAAAGTTTTGGTAGTTGACTTGGCTTCTAATTGAATGAAAAGTACTTAATTTGAAATGTGTGATATGGTAAAAACTTTTCTCTTTGAGGGTGAACCTAAATAAGGACAAGCGCATGGGCCCCAACCTTATGGTGGTAAAGGTTAGGACACCCGAGGAATCATTAAGAATTGTATTTACACAGGGACCCTTAATTCACTGACTATGTTTGTAGCACGCAAAAATAAGAGAAGAGTAATCAAATGGATAATTCAAAAAAGGAAATGTGAAACAAAGCAGTTATAATTGAATGGTGAAGGAATGAGGCCAAGTTGCTCCAAAACAAAGGAAATTGTTTTTGAATTTAGCAATAGGGAAGATAAGCCTTATAGATGGTAATAGATTAAGGGATTTGATAGATAGACTCTCGAAATTGCAACATCTTAATGCCAATGTTTGATTTGTTTGTAAATGATGAATAACATTGCCTTTCTTGTCTTAATCATTTTACTTGCATACTTGCATAATATAAGACTTATCGTGCCTCTTTTGATTTCAATTGTATTCTATCCCTGGGATTGGATTTGGTTTGCTTGAGGACAAGAAAACAACTAAGTGTGGGGGAGTTTGATGTATGTTAAAATTACATAGGAATTCAAGCAAGAATATATCCATTTTCCTCCTTTAAATCATTCTTTTGTGGTGAAATTCTTATGATGTTTATGATGTTTGTAGGATGATTTAATTTGGAGAAAAATGAGTGCAAAAGAGTTAAAAAGTGATGCAAATGGATTGGCTTTGAATCATCGCATGAAAGCATGAAGAACACGAAGAAAACGAAGAGGATTGAGGTGTCACGACCGTAAGGTTCAACTGCCATGGCCATGACACATGAGAAAAGGAGGAAACACCTACAAAGAAGTGTCATAGCCGTGAGGGAATAGTGTCACGGCCGTGAAACCATCACACCACCCTCACGGCCGTGACAAGGATGGCCGTGACACTCCTTTGTGGGCAGATTTGTGTCACGGCCATGACATTTATTTTGTCAATCGTGACATGATTCAGGGACGAGAGAAAAATAACGGAAAGACACCAAATTGTGGGGACCAAAGGCATGAGTTTAGGGGCATTTTTGGGAGTTTGTTTTGAGGGTTTATGGGGGACTTCAAGGACTATAAATAGGCCTCTTACACACCCAAATTGGTATCCTTGGACTTGCATATTCAAGAGAGAATCATTCTCTATTCATTCTCCAAGGTGGATTCAAGGCAAATTAAAGAGGAGAGAGAGGAGAATTGAGAAGGCTTCCATCACCCATTGAGACGAGCTTTTCTCTTCCTTTTTATTTGTTTAGAATCATGATTAGTTTTTACTTTTCTTGTTTTATGCTTAGTTTTGTAAATATGATAGCTTAGATTTATTGTTAGTGTTTAGGGATGTAAACCTTGGATGATGTTGCTTTAATGAATGAATTGTGTTATGGGTTTTGTGCCTTTATTGTTGAATCTATTGTTTTGAATGCCTTTAATGCTAAATCTATTATTGGTGATGATTTTGTGACTTTTTATTGATTGAATGATGTTGTGCTTAGCTATGCGTAGACGAGATCATAAGGCAAAATTAGAGGAACTCACGAGACAAGCCTTATCACACGCTACATCAATCATGTGCGCGTAGAAGAGGAAAAGAGACATCTTTGAGGGACTATGATATGCACATAGAAGCATTATCAATGCACGTAGATGAGGATGACAACTGGTCAAAGAATACAACCAAAATTTGTTGCAGTGTGTCATAATTTAAATGGGAATATTCTCTGACGCTGATTCAGAGGATGTCAGGAGAGCATAGTGACCCGCACACACAACAGACATGGTTAAATATTCTCTGACAGTCACATGATCAACCAAAGTAATGATTTTTGAAGACACGACAACGCACGCAGAAGCTCGGAGCAACGCATATAGAACTAATGCTCTGCGCACACAGACGAAGGTCTATGCACGTTGTTATTTGTCAATAATTAGCAGTGGTCAACATACTAGATCCAATGCACACAAAAGGGAGAATGTTGCACGTAGAACACTGATGAAATCATGAACTACACACGCAGTACTGGTAGCACGCACGCAGTATGAGCTAACATCAGTAATTTCAGCATTTTTCAACTCTCTCACAACAACTATCTTGGATCTAAAATGGCTAGTTTTGGGAGAGCATCTATAAATAGATGTCCCTAGTCATGAGGTAACTTAAGAACATATTCTTGAGAGTGTCCAAGCTTTTTTCCTTTTGATTCTTAACCATGTCATTGTGTTCTTGATTTTTTTTGCCAACCAAGCTATTTATTTGCTATCTGATTATTAAGTTGGTATAGGAAAATCATTATTCAATCTGAGAATATTGTTGTAATCAAGCTTTGGTTGTAAAGTTTGAAGAAGGTTTAGGCTTGCTTTGTTTGATTCCTTTGAAAAAACAAGGAGTGTTGGTTTTCTTGTTTGGTCCAGTAAAAACAAGGTGTAAACGGTTTTTTTGTGAGGCTAAGAAATAAGAGGTTGTAACAGTTTTGCTCCACCAGAAAGTGAGGAAGACTTAGTGGATTCAAAACTCTCTAGTGAGCTAGAGAAGTGGACGTAGGTCAAAGAGGACCAAACCACTATAAATCGAGGACTTCTCTCTTCTATCCCTTCATCTATTTACTGCTATTTATTTCAGTTATTGTTGTTGTGATTTGGATTAGGTTCTTGTTTTGATTTAGAAAAATATTGCAAAAGACTTTCAAAATATTTATTTTTTATCAAGAAATCCAATTCATCCCCTATTGGATCTCCATATTGGGACTTACAGTATCAAATTCCAACAAAAATAATGATTCAACACAGCAAAGCAAAGATGATTCAAAAGTTGAAGAGCCAAAAGAACTTCCAAAAGATCTTCACTTCAACATCCAGCAAATTTTGCCTTTATTTCGCAGGTGGTTCCCAAGAATGTGAATGATGCATTAGAAGATGAATATTGAATTCATTCCATGCAAGAATAACTGACTTAATTTACAAGGAATGAAGTGTGAAGTCTAGTTCCTAAACCGGATGAAGCAATGATAATTGGCACAAAATGGATTTTTAGGAACAAAGAAAATGAAGATGGAAAGGTGGTGAAGAACAAATCCAGACTGGTTGCACAAGTATTTGTACAAGAAGAAGGCATTAATCTTAAAGAATCTTCTACTCCAGTAGCCAAACTTGACGCTATCAGAATCCTCTATCCATATGCATGCTTCAAAGACTTCAAGTTATTCCAAATGGATGTGAAGAGTGCTTTCTTAAATGGATACACCAAGGAAAAAGTTCATGTGAAAGAACTGCCTAGATTTGAGGACCCTCACCATCCAAATCATGTTTTCAAGCTGAAAAAGGCTCTTTATGGTTTAAGGCAAGCTCATAGAGCTTGGTATTAAATATTAAAGCCAGTTTCTCTTGGATAATGGTTTTATTAGAGGTAAAGTGGATAATACTCTTTTTATCAAGTATAAAAATGATGATTTAATTTTAGTGCAAATTTATGTTGATGATATAATATTCGGTGCAATTAACCTATCTATATGTGATTAGTTTTTTGAGTTGATGCAAAACGAATTTGAAATGGGCATGATAGGAGAACCTAGCCACTTTCTCGAATTCCAAACTAAGCAAACAAAGGATGGCATCTTCATCAACCAAAGAAAATAAATCAGTGATATGTTGCAAAAGTATGGGATTGAGAGTACTAAATCTACTCCAACTCTAATGAGTACCACAACAAAGCTCATCAAAGATGAACAAGGAAAAGCAGTAGATGAAAACGTTATATAGAGGTTTGATCAGATCTCTCATTTACCTTATTGCTAGTAGACCTGATATTATGTTCAGTGTTTGTCTATGTGCACGTTTTTAATCTAGTCCAAAAGAGTCATATTTAACTGTTGTTAAAATGATTTTTAGACACTTGATAGGTACTAAGAATGTTATATTGTGGTATCCTAAAAATGATGGCTTTGATTTAGTTGGATATAGTGATGTTGATCATGCTAGAAACCAACTAGATAGCAAAAGCACATCAGGTCCTTGCCAATTCTTAGGAAATGGACTTGTTTCTTGGTTTTCAAAGAAACAAAATTGTATTGCACTATCCACTACTGAATCTCAATATGTAGTAGTTGTTGATGATGATGAATACAAAACATCCATGAAAAAGGTGCAAAGTTGAAGACTTGTTGATATTTGGCCAAAAAGCACATTATAAGTCATTAAAGCGCGTTTATGCATGCTAAACTGGATTCTACGCACATAGAAGAGTCTACACAGCACGTGGATGTGAAGTAGATGCTACGGGAAACTAATTTCACACATCTACGCACATAGAAATTGTACTATGCACATTAACGAGAGCTCAGATTAATGAGGAGAAAATGTGCAAGAGCTGAAGCACGTTGAGATGAATGGTGTGCGCGTAGAAGAGTAAAACAGACATCTTTGAGGGACTATGCTACGCACACAGAGCCGTATTCAATGCACGTAAATGATGATGACAACTGTCCAAAGGATACAACAAAAATATGTTGTAGTGTGTCAGAATTCAAATGGGAATATTCTCTGACACTGATTAAGATGATGTTAGGAGAGCATAGTGACCTACGCACATAGCAGACGTGGCTGAGCTAGACTAAATGACAAAGCCAACACACTAATTGAGAATTCAAATCCAAATATTCCTTGGCAAGTATTGGCACATGTACAGAATAAAGGTACAACCTTGAATGTCTACGCACGCAGAACAAAGTGCAATGATGGTAGCAAGTCACTCGGTAAAAATCGCATATTATGAGGATTGAAGAAATGCACGTAGAATGTGGCACAAGGCACACAGAACTCAAGATCAACACACTTAGTAGAAATGCAAAGCATATAGCAGTTGATCCATATAAATATGAGGCCACTAGAGTTCTTGCAATGCACATAGACCTGCTATCAACACACACAGAACTCAAATGGAACAAGGTACTATGCATGTCGATGGTGGCTACGCACATAGAAGATAGTGACGCCATTCATTGGACAGAATTTGTTTTATCTTACAATGGCTACTTCGAGGCACAAACGACTATATTCATGAAAGTGGCTATAAATAGACGTCCTAGAATAGAAAAGAAGTAAGAGATAACCTTGCTAAGACTTTCTATTCGTTTTATCTCTCTTCTCTATCTTATAACTCATTTGAGTTTATGCTTACAAAGCACGCAAGCAAAACATGGCACAAGGCACACCGAACTCAACATCAACGCACTCAGTAGAAATGAAAGGCACGTTGAAGTTGATCCACATAAAGTCGAGACCATTGGAGTTCTTGTAATGCACGTAGACCTGCTATCAACACACGTAGAACTCAAATGGAACAAGGTACTACACACATCGATGGTGGCTACACACGTAGAAGATAGTGATGTAATTTACTGGACAAAATTTATTTTATCGTACAATGACTACTTTAAGGCTCCAACGACTATATTCATGCAAGTGGCTATAAATAGATGTCCTATAACAAAACAAAAGTAAGAGATAACCTTGCTAAAACTTACTATTTATTTTATCTCTCTTCTCTACCTTATAACCCATTTGAGCTATTTACTTGCTATCACATTTTGGGTTGGTGTGAACTTTAATCTATTATACCTTTAGGGGTTAAATCTATAATAATCAAGGTGTTTTGCTTAGGGTAGAGAGGTTTTCTAGTGAGCCTTAGAAAACTAGAGTAACAGTTTGCTAGTTAAGCCTCCAAAAACTAGTGGTTCAGTTTGCTAGTTGATCCTGCAAAAACTAGAGGTTTGGTTTGGTCGTTTCGTCCTAAAAACAAGTGGATATGGTTTTCTAGTTCAGCCCGTAAAAACTAGGGATACGGTTTATTTATTGAGCCCGCAAAAACAAGGTGTAATGATTTTCTAATAGAGCCCATAAAAACTAGAGGTTGTAACGGTTTCCCTCCACCCGCAAGTGGGGAAATAATTGATTTGAATTCCCTAGTGGATCTAAAGGAGTGGATGTAGGCCAAGATGACCGAACCACTATAAATATTGGGCTTTGATTTTTTCTCTCCCTTACTCTCCTTATATTGTTCTATACTTGCTTTATATTGTTTGTGGATTGGTTGTTTTATTGCTTATGCGTTTGTCTTTGATTTTGATTTGAAAAAGAACTTTGTTATTTGCCTTAGTTTGTAAAATATTTTCAACGAAGTTTTTAACTTGATAAAAATCCAATTCATACCCCTCTTGGATTGTCATTTCCATTGCTCATTGGGACTTACAATTGTTATTAGAGCTAGTGCTATTGATATTATTTTTCGCTTAACATCTAAAGAGATAAAGATCCCAAAAATGGAATTTCTTGATAACATTTATAGATATGAAGGATTTGCAATTAATGGAGCACCTTTCTTTGATGACAATGTCTATACATACTGAAAAATAAGAATGATGATCTTTCTCAAATGTGAAGTTGAGGAAATCTGGGATGTTGCTGAAATTGGTATGTGTGTTCCCAGACAGACAATAAATGGTGTTGAAAGGACCAAACCAAAAGAAGAATGGACAAATCATGACAAAATGATGGTGCACGACACTAACAAGGCTATGCACATATTTTATTGTGCATTAAGCAAATCTCAGTTCAACAAAGTCCAGCAATGTCAAAATGCTCATGAGATCTGGAGGACTTTGGAAATTACCTATGAGGGCACCTCACAAGTCAAAGAGAACAAGATCTCCCTCCTTGTTCATAAATATGAAATGTTCAAGATGGAGGAGGATGAATCCATTCAAGACATCTTTGATAGTTTCAACGACATCATCAATGGCCTCAAATCTCTTGAAAAATCATATACAAATTCTAAAATAGTGAGGAAGATTCTAAGATCTTTGCCTAAATCATGGGCTTCCAAGAAAGATGTTATCTTTGAAGCCAAAGATCTCTCTTCTCTTCCATTGGAGGAACTGTTTGGATCCTTACTCACACATAAATGTGTTTGGAGGAACAACATGAAGGCAAGAAGAAGAAGAGGACGGATATAGGCATTACTCTCAAGGCATCCTCAAAATATGTTGAAAGCTCAAGTGAGGATGATGATGATGAAGAAGTTGATATGGAGCACCTCACAAAGAAATTCTGCAAATTTCTCAACAAGGAAAGAGAAGCAAAGAAAGCCAACAAAAGGAAGAGCAAGCACATTTGCTATGAATGGCATGAACCAGTTCATACTCGATCGGACTGTCCATATTTGAAGAAGCATAGCAAAAGACGAAAAATAAGAATCCTTGATGATGATTCCAATTCCAGTGATGATGATGAAATTGGACAATATGCTTGACTGCTATCAAAGACAAAGGGAAAATTGAAAATGTGGTACCCTTTCCTTGAACTCAAAATGTTTCATCATTTTGATTTTACACATTTTTTATTTGATGATTTTTGATATACAGTGCATTGATTTATTGAGTTGATTGAATATGCTGATTTTCTGGTCTTCATAGGGGGGGATTTTATATACTCTATGCATGTTTTCAAACAAACAGGAGGAGTTTTGTTTTCAAAATGCTATCATTGAAAAATATCTTTTCCTAGGGGGGAGCTAAGTATGCTTAATGATTTTCTCATATTTTCTTTATTCAAGTGGGAGAATGCTTACTTTGTTTATTCTTTTTAATGATACAAAAAGGGGGAGAATATGACATGAATTTGAATTTGTATTTTTTATCTACTGCATTGATAACAATTGATGTCAAATGTGCTTAAATGTGTTCATGAGTTTCATTAGTTGGTATCTTTGTTGTTTTGAATAGCATATATTATTTTGTTGGACTAACTAAGTGACAATGACTGAAATCCTAGATCAAATTGTCTGTTATTCATGAATAGATGTTCAAATTCATGTATGTTTTGTCATCATCAAAAAGGGAGAGATGTTTTAGTTCAGTTTTGATGACGATGAATGCAAAACACCTATGAAAAAGGTGCAAATTTAAAGAATTACAAATATCTGGCCAAAAAGCACCTTACAAGTCATGAAAGCGTGTTGATGCATGCTAAACTGGATTCTACGCACACAGAAGAGTCTACACATCACGTAGATGTGTAGCAGATGCTATGGGAAACTAATTTCACACATCTGCGCACGCATAAGCTGTACTATGCAAGTTCACAAGAGCTCAGATTAATGAGGAGAAAATGTAGAGAGCCAAAGAACGTTGAGATGAGTGGTGTGCACGTAGAAGAGTAAAACATACATCTTTGATGGACTATGCTACGCACATAGAACCATGTTCAACGCACATAGATGAGGATGACAACTGTCTGAAGGATACAACCAAAATCTGTTGTAGTGTGTCGGAATTCAAAAGGGAACATCCTCTGACGCTAATTCAGATAATGTCAAGAGAGCACAATGACTCATACACACAGCAGACGTGGCTAAGCCGGACTAACGGACAAAGCCAAAACTGTCCTCGGGATTTCAAATTCAAATATTCCCTGACAAGTGCTGACACATGTGCAGAAGAAAGGTACAACCGTGAACATCTACGCAAAAAGATCAAAGTGTAACGCACATAGCAAGTCACTGGGTAAAAATTGCATATTCTTAAGATTGAAGCGATGCACGTAAAACATGGCACAAGGCACACAAAACTCAAGATCAATGCACGTAGTAGAAATGTAAAGCACGTAGAAGTTGATCCACATAAATTTGAGACCACTAGAGTTCTTGCAATGCACGTAGACCTACTATCAACACACACAGAACTAAGATGGAAGAAGGTACTATTAACGTAGAAGATAGTGACGTCATTTACTGGACATAATTTGTTTTACCTTACAACGGCTACTTTGAGACACCAACGACTATATTCATGTAAGTGGCTATAAAAATGTCCTAGAACAGAAGATAAGTAAGAGATAACGTTGCTAAGACTTGCTATTCATTTTATCTCTTTTCTCTACCTTATAATCCATTTGAGCTATTTACTTGCTATAACATTTTGGGTTGGTGTGAACTTCAATCTGTTATACCTTTGGGGGTTAACTCTGTAACAAGCAAGGTTGTTTTTTTTGGGGTAGATAGGTTTTCTAGCGAGCCTAAAAAAACTAGAGTAACGGTTTTTTAGTTAAGCCTGAAAAAACTAGTTGTTCGGTTTGCTAGCTAATCCTGCAAAAACTAAGGGTTTGGTTTGCTTGTTTCGTCCTAAAAATAAGTGAATACAGTTTTCTAGTTCAACCAGCAAAAACTAAGGATACAATTTTCTTATTAAGTCCGCAAAAACAAGGTGTAATGGTTTTCTAGTAGAGCCTGTAAAAACTAGAGGTTGTAACGATTTGCCTCCACCTACAAGTGAGGAGATAGTTGATTTGAATTCTTTAGTGGATCTAGAGGAGTGGACGTAGGTCAAGAGGACCGAACTACTATAAATATTGGGCTTTGATTTTCTCTCTCCCTTACTCTCCTTATATTGTTCTATACTTGCTTTATATTGTTTGTGGATTTGTTGTTTTATTGTTTCTGCATTTGACTTTGATTTTGATTTGGAAAGAACTTTGTTGTTTGCCTTAGTTTGTAAAAGATTTTTGACAAAGTTTTAACTTGTTGAAACTCTAATTCACCCTCCTCTTGGATTGTCATTTCCATTGCTCATTGGGACTTACAGTAGCTGGTTTCTATGTTGCAAAAATTTTGTGGATAAAACAACAACTTTTAGATTTTCAAACCAAGATTTCAAAAGTTCCTATCAAATGTGATAACACAAGTGCAATCAACATTTCTAAAAATCTCTTTCAGCATTCAAGGACTAAACATATTGACATAAAACATCATTTTATCAAAGATCATGTTCTCAAAGGAGATATTGTACTTGAATTTGTTTCTACAAATGATCAGCTTGTTGATATCATTACAAAATCCCTTGATGAAAATAATTTTATTTCAATTTGTAGTGACATTGGTATGTGTGATTTGAATAAGTTTTGATTGGTCATTTGTGCATATTTTATATCATAAGCATTTATTCATACATATTCATTAAAGTGATCCATATGCAAAGTGGAATCATTGAAGTTGGAAGGAACAAGGTTCTATGTTTTGGTTTCTGCAAGTACATCATGTGTGTTAAAGTTGGTATAACGCACATAGTTGGTGTTCTGATGTTTTTGGGTTTATCAGTTTTGGCTACTAAGTACGTTGTAGTGGTATTGTGTACATATTTCATCATGTTCTATAGTGGAAGGGTGTCTGGGTTTGTGCTACGCATGTTGGAGAGTGTATTAAGTACGTAGATGATCATGTTTAGCTACTGGAAGTTTTCTAGGTTTGTATTGTGCACATTACATGGTGTGTTGTTGCCGTTGTCGAGGATGGAATTGTTTTTTAATATTAGGTATGATGGTTCTAAGTGCATTGTATTGAGTACAAGGCACGTAGTAAATAAGGTAGTTGCAGTGGTTAAGAGACGCTTGTAGTACGTATGTAGATGGGATATAACGTACATAAGGCACATTGTTTCTAAGTGGAGGATGGATCTGTGCACTTAATATGTGAAGAAGGCACGTAGATGCCATTTTGTCTCTTTTGTGCATATAGAGCCTAGTGTTGTGTGTGTAAGATTTCATGCCATTTCGAAATATAAGCAACCAGAATTCCTTCAAGCCACGTCAGTGCACATAGATGGGTGTTCTAAGTACATAGGTCTTAACAAACTTGTTATCAATGTACGTAGAACCCAGTACTACGCATATAGTATTCCCTACCTGCATAAAAGATCCAAAATCACAGTTTCCCTCTCATTTCTCAAATCTAAACTCAAAACCAAAATTTCAAATCCCGCTTAGACTTTTCTACAAAATCGAAACCCCTTTCTCACAAAGAATCAAAACCAATTGCTTTCAAACACTTTCAAACTCAAAATCTCTCAGATTTCCCCAAATCCAAACTTGACCGTACTTACCGAACCTTAAATCTCACATAGTATCTTTATTTCATGGCATCAGAGAAGAAAACAAAGGTTCACACGAAAATGACTCATGATAAGTGTGTTCCAGATAAGGGCGAATCATCTAAAGGTATTAAGAGGCCATGAGATACTCAAGAGAAGCAAGCTTTTACTAAACAAGGTATTCCTATAACTTCCCCTTCTAAGAAGTTGAAGAAAACGAAGGGTGTAGTCATTGTAACACCATACCTATATAACATATATATTCATATATAATAGCATTTGCATATATATCAATGAGATTACAGTAAGTACAAGCTACCAACACAAATACGACATAACTAACAAAGCTTGTCAACATATAATATACATCATATATAGAACAAGTCACGTCTAGCAGACTTGGTACAAAACATTATGAGTCATTAAGATCTCATCCTCTAACACCCTATATGCATATGTGGGATGGAGAGAGAGAGAGTGATCGCGACATCCCGACCTCTGTCACATTCTTGTATCTACAACTCTGTGAACTAGCTCAAAAGCTAATCACTGATACCTGAGAAAAAATTTTGCACTTTATATGTTGCAACTCAATGAGGAACCCAACAAATATCAAACAATAAATAATAAGGTACTATATATACAATCAACCCAATATATCGCAAGTAAACCATATATGATAAGAACACCAAATAAGAATGCAATGCTATTCTATTTTATTCGGTCATGGGGCACAACATGTCAAGTATTGCCGGGGTTTGCAATATAATAGATCTCATGGATCTTTGCAATACCAATAGAATTGACCCGTAGGTCTGATCAC
>CAODLS010769055.1:0-13160 GCA_948243855.1 Flueggea neowawraea
ATTTGCAAATGAATATTTTATTTTAAATCAAGAGTAAATACAAAAAATGCAAATGAGAAGTTAACCAAGGAAAACAAAAACTATTAAATTTATATGAACACCTATGATTATATAGACACTTATTGAACACCTAGGATTATATGAACACCTATGTATACTTTTGTATACCTATTGAACACCTGTAATTATATAAACATCTATTAAACACCAATGATTATATAGACACCTATTGAATAACTATGTATACTTTTGTACACCTATTGAACAACTATGATTATATAAAGACCTATTGAATAGCTATGTATACTTTTGTATACCTATTGAACACCTATGATTATATAGGCACACATATGATTATATAAACACCTATTAAACACCAATGATTATATAGACATCTATTGAGCACCTATGATTATATAGACACCTATTAAACATCTATGTATACTTTTGTACACCTATTGAACACCTATAATTATATAAAACCTATTAAACATCAATGATTATATGGACACCTATTGAACAACTTTGTATACTTTTGTACACCTATTGAAAACTTATGATTATATAGACACCTATTGAACAACTATGTATACTTTTGTACACCTACGATTCTATAGACACCTATTGAACAACTATGTATACTTTTGTACACTTTTTGAACACCTATGACTATATAGACACCTATTGAACATCTATGTATATTTGTTTACACCTATGATTATATAAACACCTATTGAACACCTATGATTATATAGACACCTATTAAACAACTATGCATACTTTTGCACACCTATTGAACACCTATGATTATATAAACACATATTAAACACCAATGATTATATAGACACCGATTGAACATCTATGTATACTTTTGTACGCCTATTGAACACATATGATTATATCGACACCTATTGAACATCTATGTATACTTTTATAGACCTATTGAACACCTATGATTATATAGACACCTATTGAACAACTATGTATACTTTTGTATACCTTTTGAACACCTATGATTATATAGATACCTATTGAACAACTATATATACTTTTGTAAACCTATGATTATATAAACACCAATTGAACACCTATAATTATATAGACACCTATTGAAAACTATGTATACTTTTGTACACCTATTGAACACCTATGATTATGTAAACTTATTGAATACCTACGATTATATAGACACATATTGAACAACTATGTATACTTCTATGATTATATAGACACCTATTGAACATCTATGTATACTTTTATACACCTATTGAACACCTATGATTATATAAACACATATTGAACACCTACGAATTATATAGACGCCCATTGAACAACTATGTATACTTTTGTACACCTATTGAACTCCTAACCTACGATTATATAGACACCTATTGAACAACTATGTATACTTTTGTACATCTTTTGAATACCTATAATTATATAGACACCTATTGAACAGTTATGTATACTTTTGTACACTTATGATTATATAAATACATATTAAACACCAATGATTATATAGACACCTATTGAACAACTATGTATACTTTTATATACGTATTGAACACCTATGAGTACATAGACACTTATTGAACAGCTATATATACTTTTGTATACCTATTGAACACCTATAGTTATATAAACAACTATTAAAATATAGACACCTATTGAACAACTATGTATACTTTTGTACACCTATTAAACACCTATGATTATATAGACACTTATTAAATAACTATGTATACTTTTGTACATCTATTGAACACATATGATTATATAGACACCTATTGAACAACTATGTATAATTTTGTACACCTATTGAACATCTATGATTATATACATACTTTTTATACACCAATGATTATATAGACACCTATTGAACAACTATGTATACTTTTGTAACCTATGATTATATAAACACCTATTAAATATCAATGATTATATAAATACCTATTTAACAAATATAATTAATTGTTCATATATATATATATATATAATTATTCATATATATGTAATTGTTCATACATATATAATTAACTATTCACACACACACACACACACACACATATATATATATTGTCCATATATATAATTAATTTTTTTATATGTATAATTAATTTTTTTCGATTCTAATTTCGGTTCATCAGTTCAGGACAGTTTTCGGTACAGATATTACTTAAGATCCAAAAACATCCCAAATAAAAATTTCAAGACGGTTCAGTTCTGCAAAAGTCAACAGTTCTTTTTTGTTTGGATATTTAGTTCGGTTCAGGAATCTCCAGGACCCGTGCTCAGCCTTAATATATATAATGAACTTTCCTATAATTAGTTAAATTATTTTACTATTAATTTAAATATTTAAGGCCTCAAGTGTCACAAAGCAATATACAATACAAAATACATAAATTGAAGTTAGAAACCCTTAAAATATAAAAGTAACATATTTTAATCCGGTTGCAACGGGCCGGTTGTTTAGCTAGTTATTGATAAAAAGTTCAGATGCATACAAATCACAGGCAAAAAGAGAAAAACATGCATATAAGATGAAACAACAAATTCTCAAAGATTGTAAGAGGCAACAATAATTAATTGGAAAAGTTTGTTGTTTTCTGAAGCCTAAACTTCACTTTGTTTTTGAGTCATTTACCTAGTACCAGAAACAGTCAACATTAAAAATGACATGCCTTCATCTTTATTAATCCCAATTCCAGCCAACTTGAAGTTGGTACAAAGAAATGACTCAATTGGCCTATCAATGTTCTGATTACCTTGGACACCAAAGTACGTAAAACACGAGGGTAGATGTGACAAAGATCCTCTTCATGTCCTTCGCCAGGAACATCTCGTAGCCTATTTGTATTGAATTTATCTTGGTCATAATGAAGTTTCAGGCGAAAACAAAAATGTTTCAACCTCAATACATGCTTTTACCGAAATGATGTAATTGCTCTTTCTCGTCTTTATAGAGGAAGGATACACATTTCATTGCCATAATTAATCGACAAAATTGAGGCTGTGAGCAACTTAAAATTCCACTGTATACAATTCATATCTTCCGGCATTAATATTAATGTATCAGCTGAGTGCATTCAGTGTAGATCATCCTCATCTTACTAGCGGTATAAGCAAGTATTCTGCATAGAACAGCTGCAAGAGAAACGAGAAAATCATATATTTAATAAGATGCTGTATCAACCATTGAGAGAAAAATGTCTTGCTTTCAAAAGTGAAAAAAGAAGACCCAACAAGGGTTACAAGGAAAGCAAAATCTCCTCATCAGCACTAGCTTCTTTAACACAGTTACCCTACAACTAATGCACGGTACAAATAAGGAAGGATGGTTGGCCTACAGAATCCCTAGTTGCATAATTGGTGACACTGACATAGCTAAATATGGAACATAAATACCGAAAACAAAAGGCCCATCATAGCATCTTTACGCCACTAGTTGCATATGGATTTCTTTGCAAGAAAAGGGAAAAAAAAAAAAAAAGAATGGAGGTCAGAGGCATACTACTATGCAATTGACAAACTTTTTCAATTCAGCCTTCAAATACTCGCATTTTAACAAATCTTGATACGCCAATTTCTAAATCTGAAATGGAGACAATCACACTTTTTATGATGAAACACATTTCACAAACAGTTGTTTTTTTAACGCAATGCAAGCATTAATCACAATCTAGACAAACAAAATATTACAAGCAAGTTGTCAAATATAATTTCAGTAAAAATCACAGATTTGAATAGCAGTTACAATTCAAAAAATTATCATTAACAAATTTGGTGCGGGAGAATAAATTATGCACAGATTTCTGAACTGCTTTTAAAATCTCAAAAAATTAATGTGGTAAAATAATTAACTAATATGCTAATACTCACAGAATTAGGTGTTTCGGAAAAAGTATAATTCGGTTACATGACTGACCCATAAATAATGTAGCATATAAGAATTCTATGGCAATGCAAGAAGCATAAATGTCCTATGCATAATTTCATCGTACCCTCACTATAAAAGTTATTCATCCAACTTCTTAGGACAACAATAAAAACTGCTTTCATTTAGTTGTCACTTTTCAAATATTATTTCGGCAAATTCTGATATACTCACCTTCCATATAAACATGTAGCAAGAAGTTATTGCAGCTTTGCTCTTCAAGTCGACAGATTTGGCACGGGTCCACAATATGGCGGCCAAAATGGCATGACCTAAAACCTATATTGATACAATGGGACTTTAATAAGAAGCAGAAGCAAGAATGGAGCAGCAAATTCCACGAAAAATCCCTGTTATTGGTACCAACCTCCCATTATATGGAAATATATATGTGATAAAGACAATTCTTATCCGTTCATTGATGGTCAATATCTGAGGGTAACAATTTAAATGGAGCAACCTGCTTTGTCAAGAGAAATCAGAGACAATAGAATTTGTAGTAGAGTGTTAATTCAATGTAAGGCATCTGTTTTTCTTCCACAAACTACTAAATTGAATTTAGAGTGATAACATTAAGCTTATTTAAACTGTTGAGCTGCTGATTCTTCTTTTGAATTTCAGTTTCAAAGGGTTTTTTTCCCAAAGTGTGGGGTATTTTGTCATTTTGGCTGGCATTTTTCAGATTCTTAGTAGTCCTAATGATTATAGTGGTAGGGAAGTTCTCAGTTTTATGTTTAAAAAAAAAAATCCTACGATTAGAAATGCTATATATTCATGTATGTAACTATTTCTATTAAAGGAAAAAATAAAAACGATGTTCACATAAATGTAGCATCATTTTTTAATGATTATAAATACTAACTGAATCATCTAAATGATCATTTGGGAGCTTAGGGTGTGTTTAGTTTATGAAAGTTTTTGATGTTTTATTTAGAAAAACATGGAAAACAGAGATGAAAAATTAAAAAACTCAGTTCAAAATAAATTTGTTTCCAAAACAGAAAATAGTAAATCAATTTTCTAATTCTAGATTTATAAAAAATTTGGAAAACACATTTAGTATGATGTTTTACGATTTTCCACATTTTAGAAAACTAGAAGCAAAGGTCCTGTTTGGTTACTTAATTTGTCTAAAGTAATTTTAAATTATTTTAACAAGTCAACAATGCCCTTGTTTCTATTTTAAGCTAAATGCACACAATTGCTAAATATTTTTCTTTTTTTTACAGAAAAGAAAAAAGAAACTTGGAAATTAAATAAAAATGGTTTTATAACAACTAAACACCCCCTCAATTATGCCAGCTAGGAAGATGTAAGCAATTACAAGTCTACCTTTGTTATTGCACCTAGATAATGTCCAAACGGGAATTTGAATTCCTTTAAAAGTAGCTTCACACCTACTCAATTAAAATGAAGACAAGGTGATGCATTGAAAAAGATCTACATTTTATTCTAGTTAATTGACTATCCAGTCAAGATTTGAAAGTAAGCATGCAACAAACACTGGAAAGTTCTATGAAGATAACAAATACCGTGATGCATTTGCTCCAAGTGTAGGAAGATGCTGCTCCTACCAAAATTGCTACAGCATATGCGATTTCAAGTAGAGCAATACAGATCCAAAATACCTGAAAAAGATTCCTTAGTGACAGCTAAATTATTTAGTAAAATGACCGCTAATAGGACTTTAAAAAAATGTGTTCTAAAACTTACACGCTCTTGGCCCAAACGCACAGTGAAGGACCGGATACCAAACACCTTGTCCCCTTCAATGTTAGGTATATCCTAAACGTGATGAGATTTGAGTTAAAAACATAATCGCTCTCAATTTATATTTCATATATAGTAAAAACAAACATCACACATCCATTACACAAGTCTGTAGCTTTCCATTTTTCATTAGCTTCCCATGTTAAAATTAAGAATTTATTACCTTGAATAATGCTATGACAACCGAGAAGAAGCTCATGAATGCTGTTGCAAAGATCAAAGGCCTTCTAAAGAGCATGGGTCTTCTGTATAAATGGGTCTGTAAATTGTGCATATTTAATATTCAGACCAGACAAATGAAGGAATGCTCATCTGTTGACAGAAAAATAGCACATGAAAATTTTCTTCTCCCATGCTTTTGTATGTGGGTGTGTGTGTGTTATGCTTCTCATTGTGCCCACTGGAAGTAGATTATCAGGGTGAGATCACAAATTTGGCAGCCCCAAAATGGTTGGATTTCTTTTTCACCAGAACAACAAGGGGTATTTAGTGTGAATATCAAAAGTTTTATGGAATCAAAAACAAAACAATTTCTAGGCTCCCAGCCACACCATACCACTCACAGGCCTCTCACAGCCAACTTTCCCTTTATTGAATTTGGATATCCTTTACAGGTAGCATAACCTCATCTCACAATGCATACACAAGTTTATTCCATAGGATATGCATATTGGGAAAAAAAATGATGTCAATTGAAAGGGAAAACAGGCACCTGCACATGCAGATAAAAAGCAAGTTGAACAATCACTGCACGAACAGCCAGGATGCACATTGCTGCAATGAATGCAAACCTTTTCCATCTGAACATTGGCAACTGGAAAATGACCATTGGATCAGGAAAAAGGGAAATGTAAGGATAAAAAACTACTAGCTTCTCAAGTACAAATAATTTTTATTCAACTTAGAAAAAAAGAATAATAAGATGCCATGTTAAAGGCAACATATTACCAGTAACAAACAAATTAAAATGCCCAAAATTGTTTAAAGATGAAGAATTCCAAATATATTCTAGATCCAAGCTATTTCTTTTTTCCAATCAATCTAAACTATAAAGCACCAATGGCCTTGTACCTCATTGGCACGGGAGTCATCTCCAACACCAAGGGGTTGAGAGAGTTCGATTTCCAGTGAGAACAAATAAAATGACTTATCAAAAGAAAAATATGGACTATAAAGAAAAAACAGAGACATGAGGCAATTCATCATGTCAAGGCATCACCTAGACTCCCAATCAAGAGAATAACTCTAAAGAAATAATGACCAGAGTTAGGAAACTAATTGTGCAATCAATATATGTAATATATTACCTTTGCAAAAGTAATATATTTCTTTGTACTAACAATAAAATTAATAACTACGAGATCTTAAACGGAGCTATACCCTTGTTACTTTGAACAAAGAGCAATTTGAATAGATAAAACGTTAATACAATGTAATTAGCCTTACAAGAAGCTCGATTTGGTAACTAAAATGCTATGACATGCATGTATCCATGAATATCTACATCAGGATTAAAATTCTGGATTCATCTCAGATTAAAAAAAGTAATAATAGAAAAGGAGACAGTGGTCAGAGAGAATAAAATCTCACGCATACACACCTGTGACAGCATATTCAACACAGCATTGTGCCAAAACAAGAGGTTCATAAAGGTGACTTGATGTATTATTTTCCAGATTATCAAACAATCTCGGACGATGTCCTTCATTGTTCTCAAAATGCAAACCAGTAACGCTAACAAATATGTCCACATAAAAGTACATGCAACATATGCCTAACCAAGTTGCACAACAAATTCGGCTACCTGCAATCTAGGTTCTATTAGTAAATTAATAATCAAAATAACTTGCATCCTTACTGTATGAAGTTGGCTAATATTAAACGATTGTAAGTCATAAAATTCTAGACATTTATCTATTTTTTGAGAATGCACCTCAAACATAAAAAGAAAAGGATATCAATATCGCACTCACATTGATAGAATATGCTGTTCCAAGAATAAAACTGATGAAAAGAGCCAAAACAATGGCCATGAACCAACAATCCACCCAAGCCAAAAACTCTGCCAGGAAAGGAAATAAGTCGCATTTCAATTAGAAGACTATACTAGATACAAGAGTCAAATAGTCTATAAAATATGAAGAGCCCAGTCTGGCTTTTGAGCATAATCAATTTAATTTGCAGATAACACTTCTGCAAAAAAAAAATATCATCTCTTCTTATTTTCTAAACTATGTTCTTTATAGGCACCTTAGTGTTAGAAGATAGAGTAAAATAAATTGCAAAACCAACAAAAAGCAGTTCAAATAAGTCATGAAATTTATGCCCCAATATTACATCATGCCCATGACAAAAGGTTAAATGCCGTTCCAATTAAACCAAATAGAAGAGAACTGAAAAAAGAGATAGAAAATCTAGTCTGCAATCAATTTAATACCATGAGAAAGTCATCTCATAAGCTAAGATATGGTATAGCAATACCTGAGATTGTCTAAAGTTAATTTCAATAAGATATACAGGTGTACAAATAATAAACTATTAACAAATGCACAGAAATAAAGAAAAAAACAACTCTTTTATGTTTCCTTTAAAAAAAGTGCATTGCAACCATCTCTGAAATCAGGACTATTAGTACCATCATGGAGAAGGATGCAACAATCATTACACCAGTGGCCATCGAAAACTCCCCCGAAGCCAATGGAAGATATGGTTTATTAATCTGCAAGAAAATAAGAAGTAAAGAAGATCATCAAACATTTTAATCAATAGAATTATAATAATAATAAGATGCCTATCTTTACCCTTTGAAGAATTATTCATTGGTCAGATAAACAAAGTTGGCTAATATCTAACTTTTTCCACAGATGAACCAAATGTACATGGGAACATAGATACAAATAAATAGCTGACGGAAATAAAACATTTGACCAATGCTCCAAAAAGTTTCACAGGAATTTTCCAGCTTGGATCTATGAGATAATGATTCATTGCTTCAGCTTGGCAACTTCAGGTATGAACTATTTAGGAAACCATTAAGTTCCAAATTCTAGCATGTAAGTGCCCCCTGATTCAAATAATATCTCATCACACATAGCTACCTTGTCTATTTCGACATCAGTCAACTGATTTAAACCGACAATGTAATATTCATCATCAAGGCAGCAGCCACAGCCTGAAATATGAAAGCAATACACAAATTAGGCTATAGTGTTTCAGAGATATCATTGAGCAATCAACTTGAATATACAATTGAAGCATCACCTCCAACGTGCCAGTAAAAAAAAGAGGAGAAATATCTGTCAGCTTCTGAACCGCAAGGAGAGAGACTGAAACAATGCTCAGAGCCTGTTGGAAGAAAACGGTGAGATTTTCACGGAATTCCTCCTTGCCTATAAATTCTGGGAAAGCTTCTCAAAAATGGAGAAGCCAACAAGAAGTTATCAACAATTAAATTTTGTGGAACTCATTTGACTGAATTCATACTTAACTGTGCCTATAACAGTGTGCGGCCGTGAAAATCGATAGAAAGCATCTAATCCATTTTTAACAGAACTGAGGATATTCTTGGGATCATAGGCCTCGGGTTCTGATTCTAGAGGTTGCCCAGAGGCTGAATACACTTTAAACTTCGGAGCAGTTTTAATGTAAGTCAGAGATCTTTCGGCGGTTCGTAAAACTCCAACATGACGATTCCTTGAATGCTGATGAAACCTAACACTACAGCAAGTCTGCAATTTGCCCCATCCTTGGCACCTACAAACTTCAACCGCTCCTATCGATCCTGTTATCCCTCCAATAAGATTTAACATATTCTTCATACAATATAGTAGCAAAACATGCACCACATTACAGGTTGAAATGCTTCAACCAAAACATAAAGATTAAAAATAAACATTAACAAAGTGTGAGCTAATGATAAATTATTCATTAATCTACCAATAGGCTGGAGTGCTAGAGTTTAATTTCCGATAGTGCCGTAAAATAAATATCTCATCAACGTCCGGCGAAATATATCCTAACAAATATCAAAAAGAAAATCAAAGATTGTAGCACAGAATCAGCTAAAAACTAAAGCAAGCCATAGCGGACTGGATTTGTCACTCATGGAAAAGCGAACTCAATCTGGAAACAAACATATTGGACCTGCATATTTGGATTTCAACAGTTACAGTGCTAGAGGTCGAAGTTAATTGACTTTCAAATTCAGTTTATTAAAGAAAGGGATTTAATTATTAATAAATACAAAGCGAAACAATTGGGCGTACCAGAGGCAAGTAACGTAGGTTTAGTAAAAGACCCAAGCGGCAGTGTAGACTCCATGTTTCGACTTGAAATTGCTTGGAAGGATGAATCCAGAAAGAGAAGCTTCAGTTTTTCAACATGCAGAGAGACAAAAGAGTCTCCAAAACTACTCCCAGAATATAGTCGTCCTGCTCTCAAAAAGTTTGAATTGATTCTCTCTCTCAAACAATTTAATTATTTATTTATTTTTCCTGTGAAGAAGACATTTGAAGAGGGAGAGAGTATTTGGCCAAAAGAAACAGAAGTTTAGTTGACGTGTCGTGTCGAGCTACTGTTGCGTGAGGGAGGCCGCTTTTTTGGTTGCCACGTGGTGGATTTTTGTCCCCTGCGGACTGGCTTCGTTCACTTAGGTAGGTGTGGGCCCATGTACACTCCGTTGTCGTCTCTTTTCTTTCATTTTCTTTTGACACGCCTCGCTCCACAAAATTAAATTAAACTCGACAGAAAATATCTCAGCAGCCACTTCATGACGCAGTTGAATTAAAATTGAAATTGGATAATTGATTTTGTTAAATAATGAGAGACATTGATTTGATTTTGTTTGTTGTTGTTTGAGAATAATAATGAAGTAGAACAATATTTAAGTCTTCACATAAATTTGTAAAATAAACAAAGTTAAAAGTTGATAATTAATCCCCTGATTGAACTTTAGTACCTAAGTTAATAAGCTATTTTGACAGAATTTTAAGAATTTTTTAAGCAGTAAAAATGTACATCTCTTCTGAGTGGATAATTGTTATTTATAGAATGATGAGAGATATCTGTTGAGTTGTAGGAGGATCTCTATTTGAATTTTGAAAGTTATAATATCAGTTCTGCAAATTTCCTTAAGACTTGTTCTTTCCGTGTTAAGTTACGCATAATAAACGTGTTTTTTTTAATAAGTCTTGTGGAAAGTGGATCCCCACATTTGGGCTTTGATGCAATACTATGAACCGGATCTTGGTAACCTTTTAACTATATTAATAGGCTTGAGAAATCTTTGATTTTAATCAGATCAATTGCTCTCCATTCTTATTTTTTAGTTTCCAAAGGTAAGAGTAATTTTTTTCCTCAATAAATTGGAATATTCCGTAGGCTTTTGCAGTTCTCCAAGTGCTACTTGAATAGGGGTTGTTTGAGTAAGCTTTGAGTCGTAGGGACTGACTTCAATATTATTGATAAATATGGCGGGTAAACATGAAATTTGGTAATTCCAATTATTTTGGAACCGAACTTGCAGTATCCTTATAATTGCACGAACGTCATGAGATTTTGGCAATATAATCTTCACGAAATTTAGAAATTCCAATAATATTGGAACCAAAATTCCAATATTTTTTTTCCTCAGGACCTAGAGGCCTGCATTATTAACCCGCACCATAAGTTCGAATTAAGTGGGAAGCCCCTGGGCTGAAACGAGACTAGTTTTTCTGGTGTTTATTCGGTCTGATGCCTGAAGGATACTAGGTCGATGGTTCTTCGTTACAAAAAAAAATTCCAATATTTTCATGCAACGTTGGCCATTCTGCGTAAATCAGGTTGGTGTCCTGTTCCTATTTAAATTCTAGCTAAATCCTTATTTGTGAAAGAGCAAATATCACGCTAGAAGGGGGTTGAATAGTGTGGAGATCGAGGCTTTGAATTCTTTTGGTTTAAACACGCGAGGAACGAACTGAAACAGTAAAGAGTTTAGAGTGGTTCGGTTTAACACTTGTCTATGTCCACTAACTAAGTCTCACCACTTAGAATTTCCACTATTCTCAATATTTTCTTACAACTTTCACTTTCAAGCAAAGTGAGAACTCTTACAATTTTTGATTTCAGTTCAAGAATAAACCTGTTAGTTTTGTGCCCTAATCCAATCATTGATATAAATTGCCATTACATTTATTATTTAATAAAGATACATTTTATTTCATATCTATGAAATATTATATTGCTTATGACAATAAAACTTCCATGAATAGTTTATTATTCCTTATATATCAAGTATGTGACTTGATAGTAAAACCATAAGGTTAAAAGAATACTATTCTAAAAGTCTCTAATCAATTGTTCTCATAGGAATGATGACAAGCCAATGTTAGTATGTTGCTAAGAGAATAATCAAATTTTACTAATTATGGATATGTGATATCACTTAAAACATAGATACATGTTAGGGAACATGTATTGGACTGGCCCGCTATGAAAACACTTCATGGATCAATGTCACAAGTAGCTTTCATACAGTAGTGATGTTTGAGTCATCCGATTGAAACTTACTATCGACTCCTACATAAGGAATCGCATATTTTGACTTAGTCAAATGTTATCCGTAATATAGTAACAATAAATGCTATGATTGGATATGTCATGAATCTTGTAGAGGAGTGATGGTGAGAGTGATGGATTTGTTCCTCTTATGAAGAGTGATATCTTTAGGTCACTTGATGAGCATGATTGATGGAATATATGCATACTCAAATGAATTGATAAAATGGTTTATCAGTGTCATTTGTATATCAATCTACTTTGGATCAAGAAACGCATTAAGCAATATAAGGTTAGCATGTGATCATGCCTTATGCTTAATATAAATATCGTGAGACAAAATGATTAAATATCAAACTGCGAAATGTTAACTCGGATCACTGATGCCAGTCGATTTTGGATTACCATAATGTATTACTAGATACCACTTATGGACTTTGGGCCTAAGTGTTTTGTGACGAGGCCCATTGTCAATCTCGAGTGGGCCTATTGGGTCACACACTAAAACGAATTAGATTGGATTGCAAATGTTCTCTCATTTGACAAATGAATTATTAGGATAATTAATTTGGTTGATTATTAATAATTCAGGGTTTTGTAATTATTAATTCACTTATTAATATTGTTTTGAGTTTATTTATGCGTGACATAAATTAGGTCCATGGATATTAATAATAAAGTGATTTATTTTTATGATAATGTATAATGAAATTAAAAGCCCAGCAAACATTAATAAAGCCTTAAGAAATTCAGCACACTTAATTGTTGGAATAGGAATCAATATACTTGTTGGACAAGGAGTAGAAAAACCTAGCCTACATGGGACTAGGGTTCTGGTGTGTTGGCCGAAATTTTTCCTCATATTTTTTAGAAGTTCTTATTCTTGTGTGAAAAGAATAGGCAAACCCTAGTTTGA
>CAODLS010769182.1:0-19107 GCA_948243855.1 Flueggea neowawraea
ATTGCCTCATTTGTGCCTCACAAAGACTGGTTTGAAAACCATTTGAAAACTAGCACATGCGGTATACAATATGTATACATATTTATACACTATATACATAGTATGTTTTCCGAGAAAACATTTCGAAATCATTAGCACCAAAAGCATACACATGCACATTGGTAAAATACTACCATAATATTAGGTTTTCTGAAAATCTCATATACTTATTATGGGACCATACAAACTCGTGGTGTGGTCTATGCTACTATCCCACCTATAATGATCAGGGTCATGCCACTGATCCATAGACTAATCATGTACCGGGCCAGGGTAACATGGCTACCGTCGATCCCGGATAGCTAGGTATCACATGCATTGGTATACCAAAGGCTACGTACCCCGTAGCAAAGGTGTCCCACAATCAAAAACATAGTTAAAGCCATGCATATTCATTGTCAAAAGACGTGAAAAATATATGTATACTAATACATACATATAACTTCTTCAAAACAAAACCATAATAATTTATTCACATAATCTATTTTCATATTTTTAACCAATCATTTGATTAGTCAAGTTCACAATATGGTTATAACACACCAAAAACGTATACAGTTTCGAGACACAGCCTATGTGTCTGAAACTGTCATCCACTCACTTAGATGTCCAAGCTCTAAAAATCTGAATCAAGCACCGCTGGTGGGTGACTGCTGGTGCGGGAAAGCATAGGATGCTGTAACAAATACAACATAACAATATCAATAAAAATGGTACTGTGGCCGTACCTAATTTATGAGTGCAATGAAATGCAAATGCCCTACTTGCAAATGGATACCTCCCAACTATTTAAATACTCATAAATTCCTTAAAAATCCTTAAAAATATAATCTAACATTTTCTTCCTCAAAACAAATCAAAATCAAAAACTAATATTTTCACCGAGGTCCCTGCGACGAGAATTTTTGCAAAAATGCCCTAAATTCCTATTCGAGCGAAATTCAATATTTCTATCCAACCAATCCACTTAGAATCATCCTTGGAGTCTATTCTCATCATTGGTTTTAACCAAAACCATCTAAAACCACTCAAACCCAACTTTCCATTTTCTGACCAAAATTGATCCCATATGAAAATCCATGATTTCATCATCTAACACAGCAAATCTATGTTCCTTATTGTTCCTCATACATACATCTATCATAAACAACTCCAAATCAACACAAAAACCCAGCCAAAATCGAACCCTAGCTCTTAAAACTCTAATTTTCGGTCAAAACCGATCAGTAGCAAAGATGAGCATAAAAAGAGATCAAAAATGGAAAATAAACGGTGAACTTACCTCAAATCTGATATAGGAACGTCTTGAGAGCAAAAGGAAACAAATTTTGTCAAATTTGGATGAAAAACGAAGGAGAAAAGTTGAAATGAAGAGAGGATGTCGGTTTCGGATTAAATAGAAATTCTGCAGAGCAAAACGACGTCGTTTGGTTACTGTAGCAAATTTGAAATAATTACGTGCGTAAGAGATGGAGTTACGCACATAAACGATGAAAAACGACTTGTCGTTTGCTGCAACCAAATTACGCGCGTAATTTCCAACCTAACGCACGTAAACAAGACGAACGATATGTCGTTTGCAACCCAAAACAGACGATCTGTCATTCGGTTCTAAATTCCAGTTTTCTTCGTTTTTTTTTTCAACAATTTTACTTAAATCAAATAATTTTTCAAATTATCCCTAATCTTCATAATTCACCAAATTAACATCAAAAATATAAAATTTACCCTCCAATTACCAAAATAATTATTTTAAATAATTTTTCAAATTATCCAAAATAATTATTCAAATTAATTACTCCAATTTTAATTCTCCAAAAATAACTAAAAAATATGGGATATTACATTAATCGTGTTGGGATGGTAGAACATTATTCCACGAACAATGGCAGTGGGAAACGACTAAAACTTATCTTGGTGGATGATGAGGTTAGTATTATTTACATTGATTAATTTTAAATTTTCAAGACTAATTTAATCTACTAACTTCATAGTTTTTTTATGCTTATTGTAGGGAAAGAAGATACAAATAGTGATGTTCAATGAAATTGTTGACAAATTTCATGAGACATTTTCTAAAGAAAATACTTACATCATTGCTAATGATGTAAAAAGGTTTATCCTTCATTTGCCAATGTAAATGAAAATTTTGAATTATCATTGACCCCATTTTTTCACAGTAAATGAAAGTGAAATGACAATCAGAAAAGACGTTTTGCTTTATGATTTCGTTTTATTGAATGATTTAAAAAATGAGGAAAATAATTTTAATTTCGTTGGTAAGACAATTTATACTATGTGTTGTTATTTTTTTAACATGTTGTGTATTTTATATCATGCTTATTATATTCATTTTAATAGTTAGATCGTGTAATCAAGAAGCTTTAAGTAGGTGATACCGAGAGTGATTGTACGAAAAAATAGTAGTAATCCTTTGAGTGGAAATACTGATGTCCTATATTATTATTATTATTATTATTATTGAACTATCCTATTTAGTATTAAATTCTTATTAACAATATATATCACTCCTATACTCAAAAAACAGTTGTCCCAAAATATAGCTCATAAATTCTTAATCATGTTTTGAATATATACGCTTTGTATTAAATAAAGTTTAATAATAAAATATATTTAAACTAATATTGTTCAAAAATTTTCCCTTCATACGTAAAAATTTACGTAATTTTCAGTTAATGTATCTTATAATGAAATACTTTTTTTTTTAATATGTTACATTTCTGATCATTTAATAAATAATAATTTACTCATACAATCTACAAAATTTTTCAAAATATTTTCATAACAATAAGATTCAGTACGTGCAAAAAAAAAAGTAAAACTAAGTATATTCTTTATTTTATTTGATAATACCAGTTAGTTTTCAACGTTGCAAGGATAGTTTTCAACGTTGCAAGGACAACGGCTGTTTTTGTTTCTTCACCTACAAGTAGTGTTAGGTCTCCTTGCAAGAATCGGAAACACAGTCCTATACAGGCACGAACACAACAACGTTAATCAAACGCAGTTCTTCGACGTTAAACAAACACTTTCAATTTCAGTTTTTTCACCTGTGTGTGTATATATATATACACCCCAACACAACACAGTTCTTTCGTCAAACCTTATTCAACTTCAGTTCTTCATAAAACCCCACAACCTTCGTAAAAAGAAAAAACCTACAACCATTATCGTTCTTTTCTTCCTCCATTCTCAATATGGATGCCATGCAACCATACAAACACAGCAACTACAACCATCATGAGCGTTTCAAGACATGGAAGCCTACCGTTTGCAAGTTTTGGCTGGCTGGTTCATGCAACAGAAACCCTTGTAAGTTCTTGCACCCTGAAACCACAAAACCAAACCCTAATAGAGTAATGGATGTGAATCAGAGTAGCCATGGGAATGGAAGAAAGAGTCGAGATTCAATCTGCGAGCGATGGATTAATGGGAATTGCTCATATGGTGATACATGCAAATTCTTGCATTCATGGTTCAAGGGTGATTGTTTTCATATGTTTATGAGGCTAGAAGGGCACAAGAAAGGTGTCACTGGTATTGAACTACCAGAAGGGTCGAGTAAGCTTTATTCAGGCAGCAGAGATGGGACAATTAGGGTTTGGGACTGCAATGCTGGTCTATGCACACAAGTGACCAATCTAGGATTTGAAATTGGGTGTTTGATTAGTCAGAAATCATGGGTTTTCATTGGATTGCCTAATCTTGTGAAGATTTGGAATGTTCGTGATGGCAAAGAGTTCTGTCTTCAACGACCTGTCGGGCAAGTCTATGCCATGGCTATGACTGACGATGCTATGCTTTTTGCTGGGTCACAAGATGGTTCTGTCTTGGTGTGGAGGCATAGTTCAAAGGTCGAGACCATTGACGATAACCCTTTTGAGTTTGTGACTTCTCTTAAGGGACACACCAAACCTGTTGTGAGTTTGCGTGTTGGCAAAACAAGGTTGTACTCTGGCTCCAGGGATGGCACCATCAAGGTGTGGGAAATTGCAGAGCTTCGCTGTGTGTACACTCTGAAAGGACACACTGATGCTGTTACGTCTGTCCTTTGCTGGGACGATTATCTCTTATCTGCATCATTGGATCACACAGTTCAGGTGTGGGCAGCCACAGCAGCCGGTAATCTGGAAGTGGTTTACACTCACCGAGAAGATGAAGGGATTGTTTCTCTGTATGGAATGATGGATGCTGGAGATAAACCAGTGTTGTGCTGCTCTTGCAAGGATAACTCAGTTCGCTTGTATGAGTTGCCTTCATTTGATGAGAGAGGAAGGATTTTTGCCAGGAAAGAAGTTGGAGCAATGAACCATGGTCCTGGAGGTCTTTTCTTCAGTTCTGATGCAGCTGGTGTCATCAGCGTCTGGCGATGGTTGTCGGCACCAATTGCAGAAGCTTGTTGAGCTGCATGGCATAGGCTTGAATCATTGTAATTATGTCATTGATAACCAAGTAGATTTGATAACTTTTGAGATTGAATTTTGTACTTCGCGATAGTTCAATGAAATGAACGAAAATTTTGCTGTCCATCTTGATAATTCCTGGGAAAACATTTCAATGTTAATATCCTTACATGCAGTATCCCATATTTGTTCATATGATTTTTGTTTTCTCCTTTTCTGTGGTTTTAATGTAATGCAACACGTTCAACAATGTTATGGGATTCTCCTTGGGTTAATAAACTGAAAAAAAGAAAGGTACCTGAATTTTGTAGCCCTCGATCATAAGTTACTACTATTGACGCCAGACCATGTCCTTTGACTCAAGCCTCCCTGTAACCCTGTGCTGACCTGAGATTCACATGGAAACAATGCATTAAACACAGTCTAGTAAACTGGCCATTTCAAAAGAGACCAACACCAGAAATTAACTGGTAGAATCTTGCTTGTTCTTTTTACTAAACCAGGGAGTTGATGTAGCAGTTAATTTGTCAATTGCATATCCAATATATCAACCTGATATCGGCACAAACTTGTTATTTGCTTCAACGAATAAAACCATTCATTTTTGCTGATGGCCATACGACAATGACATAATGGCACCTTCATATGCAAAAAGAAACAAGGATATCATGCTGCAGATTTATTAATAGCTTCGCAGCAAATTTTCTATTAGCATCTTTTAGCCAGAAGTTCATTGAGAAATGACATGAACAAGGTCAAGCTATTTTGTATAGATAAAAAAAAAGAAGGGAATTCAATGAAATTAAATCACAGAAACATAATTACTTTCATCTTTTGATTGAGATTCAGACTGAATACAAAAAAAAATATCATCTGTTCACTCCAAAAACACCTTCTTTTCTAATAACAACTCACATGAGGAAGCAGGCAAATGAGGTGCAAAAACAACATGAAGCCACCTCCTAGTTTGCCCACACACGAGGCCATTTTCGCCGCCACCATCCACCAACACATTCTCATCTCTTGACAAGAACAATCTTGAATTCACACAATTTGCCCATGCCAGACCCAAAGCTGCACAAACCCTCCTCCCGGACGTATACAAACTCTCCACATTCCCAATTCTCAACCCATTTGTACCACCACCGGAACCCACAAAATCAACGACCTGATTCGTTATCACCACTGCCATATTAAACCTCATTGCCAACGTCTTGAACTTCCCGGATATCTTAAAAAACAGCGACGATCGCCTCATAAGATCACCAGGAGTATTCTCATACTCAGACCTAAACAATGCAGCAATGGAATCAATCACAATCAGCCTCACAGGGAATTGGGTATTTGAGTTTACAACAAAAGATTCTAACTTGAGCAAGATATCAAACAGTTCGTCTACTGAATGTACACTCTGTACAAATATACTATCACAAGGATTATAATTATTGTTTTCTTTAATCTGAGGGAATTTTGACTTGAAGGAAGTGGAGAGTTGGTGGAGGCGGCTACAGGGGAAAGGGAATTCAGTGTGGAGGTAAACGGAGGAGGCGTGAAGGCTATCGAGAGAGATTGGGAGCTGAGCATAGAGGCAGAGTTGGAGACAGAGTTGGGTCTTGCCCGAGCCACTTTCCGCAACGATTTCGGTGATGGAGTTGCATGGAATTCCGCCGCCGATACAGCCGTCAAGGACGGCGCAGCCCACGGTGCATTTTTCGACGGCAACTGGATGGCTGCGGAGGCTTTCTGGATTCATCGATTGGAGTAGATTTTGCAAACTAGGTTGTTGAAATTTCAGTAACAAGTGATTAGCCGAGGAAGATGAGGGGATTTGTTACTAAACGGTGTAGTTTTGATGATAATCTGTCATTTTATCTTCATGAACGACACGTCGTTTACGAAAATTGGGAAAATATCGTTCTGCGTTCATTCGAAACTTTTGGTGAAACCAAACGCGGCAAAACTTAAGTTTCAATTCCCACCGAAACGCCCCCCTTCGATTTTTTGAAACCACCAAAATTTAAAATCCTGAAACCCCTTATTTCAACCAATCGAACGACTCTGATCCCAATCCAACGGCTCAAAATCCAAATCCACCCTCACACAGATCGCCACGCAATCCAACGTCCGAAACCCCAACTGCCCCATCTATAAAATCTCACACCCGACCCGCTTTCTTCTCAATCAAACTCAAAACGACAACCAAATCAACAGAGAAAAACCAAAAAGCCGGAAAGCGAAAATTTCGGGAAGAGGAAAGGGAGGTAAGGGATTGGGAAAGGGAGGAGCGAAACGACACCGTAAGGTGTTGAGAGATAACATCCAGGGCATCACCAAGCCTGCTATTCGGCGTCTCGCTAGGCGTGGCGGCGTCAAGCGTATCAGTGGTCTCATCTATGAAGAAACCAGAGGTGTTCTCAAGATCTTCCTCGAGAATGTCATTCGTGACGCCGTTACTTATACAGAGCACGCTCGCCGGAAGACTGTGACGGCCATGGACGTCGTTTTTGCTCTCAAGAGGCAGGGCCGTACTCTGTATGGATTCGGTGGTTAGATTGGGATTTAGGGATTTGGAGATTTTATTAGGGTTTGTTAGTTCTTAACTGGTGTCTGGATTGTATTTTGCTGTTAAACTATTTCGAAAGTTAATTTCAGCTTCTTGTTTCGTATAACTGAATCGATGGTTCTTCATTCTCTGAACAGTAGTATTCTACCTGAAATTGAATTCCCAAATTCATTGGCAACGATTTATCGTTTCATTTGATTCTTCAACAGCTGCACGCACAGCACTCATTGAAATACAGTTCGTCAGGAATCGATCGAATACAAGCAAAACGTCACGGGATTGGTGCGCTATTTCTACACATCAATTTTACGATGATTTGAAAAGTTAGTGAATGCATTACAGTCAGAATGATAATCAGCCTCGTCACAATTTAATAATTTTTTTTTTCGCAATCATGCAATTTCTTATGAAGTTCAAAATGTATCCAGTCCATTTTAATTTGTCAAAATTTACAGGAGCAAAGATTTGATTTGCATATTTTGAGAAAGAAGGAAAGAACCTAGTATAAGGGCCCCAAACTTATAATGAGACCCACCAAGACCTAAGAAATGGGTCGAGTAGATACATTGAATTTGCAATGTCGGTGTTTAGTCTAATCTTTGATAAATATAAATACACATGACTATCTATTCGTTTTAGAGATAATTGCCCTATACACTTCTGCTTGCACCTTTTCTTTCAAAGCAAAGATCGGCTCTAACGATTTTTTCTTGATCTTTGAAACCATGTTTACTCTTTAAACGGATTGAATTCTCAAATATACGTCCACTAAATTTGTCTAGTCCTTTAAGTTTTTCTATGTTGTCATTTATTCACTCTTTCACTTTCTTTTTCCCTCTCTTCGTGTTCTTCTCTCTTCCTCTTCGTCCTTTGACTCCTTTCCCCCGACTGCTCGTCGTTGCTTCGTTTGTTCTCTACCTCTGTTTGACTGACGACCTCCCTCCTCTATTTTCCTCTATTCCCGCCTCCTCTCTCCCTCCTTCTGTTTTGCCTTGTTTCTCTTTCTCTCTCTATTTTCGCTTTTGTTGACCATCTGTCTTGCCTCCTCATCGCTCTTCGTCGTAGATCTGCTCACCTTCCTACCATGTTTGTGTTCTTCCTTGCTTGCTCGTCGCTCTCCTGGTCGTCTCCATCCCGTCGCTCTCCGTTGCCACCTCGACTTTCTTTTTTCTCGTCGATCTCCTTGCTTTGATCTCCGATCTGTTATCGCTCTGCGTCGTGTCCTCGGTCGTCTCTTCCTCGCGTTGTCCTCGTCCCTTTCAGTTTTGATTGAGTGGCGGCCAGATCTGGTCACTTAGGACGGCTGCCAGTTTGGGCCGCCAAGAGCAACGACTAGGGTTTTTGAAACCCTAGTCGCCGCCTATTTCTTTTTCATTTTTTATTTTGTTTTGATAATTTTTTTAAAAATATTAACAATTTTTTAAAAAAAATTTCAGAAATATCTAAGGTTACAAAATTTTATTTAAAACATAGTTGAAGGTTTTCAAAATTAAGATATAGTTGGATGTTTTTCAAAATGGTTTACATTGAGTTAATATAAAAGTTGATTAGGTTACTAAAAAAGGTTGTGTTGAAAAAGTGATATGAAGTTTATGTAAAGTTTATATAATATTTTTATTAAGTTTTCAAAGTGTTTTTAAGTTTTTCCAAAAAGAGTTTTTTAAGTATTTTAAAAGTTTATAATGATTTTATATTAATTTTATTAAATTATTTAAGATTTGTTTACAAATTTTGAAAAAGTTTATATTAAGTTTTTATGAAATTAATAAAATTTATATAAAATTAATAAATTTTATATAAAGTTTATATAAACAGGGACTAAAACAAATTTGTAGAGTTGATTTTAGGTTGATTCTAAAAAATTTTATGTCGAGCTTATATAAAATTGATATTAGGTTGATTTTAAGTTTTTTTTTTAAATTTGTAGAGTTGTTTTTAGGTTGATTTTAAAGTTTTTAAAAAATTTTGTAGTGTTGATTTTAGGTTGATTCTACAAAATGGAGTGATTTAAAAAACAAAAAATGACTACAATGAAAAAAAAAATAAAATATAAGGACTAAAACTGAAAAAAATTAAAAATAAATTATAGTAAAAAAATATAAGAAAAATGGCCTTTTGTAGTATGAGAATTAAGAAAAAGAGGATATGTAATATGATGTAAGAAAAGTAAAGTATGATGTGAGAAGAAAATAAATAAGCAGTTTATTTGTAATTAATTGTCTAAATAGAGGTACTTTTGTAACTTGCCCTTCATTTTATAAGTAAATCTCATTTCATTTACTTAAATTTTTAGTATTTATGTGGAGTGGTATGGTGTGTGTTTAATATTATTTTTGTATGGTGAATGTAATAGAGTTAATTATGCAACATGTCTCAAATGAAATTCAGATTTTGGCAAAAAGAATTTAAAGTTTGGTAATTAGGTGAATGACATTTTTTTAGTTTTAGTTTTGCCATATGCTAATTTTTAAACATGATCTTAAAAATGCCATATTTACTCAAATAAAAATCATTTTTTTTGCTCATGTTTTCAAATTTTAATCTCTCTCATCGTTTCTCTCTCCTCTCATGCACTCTTTTTTCTCTCTTTGCTCTACTCTCTCAAATGCTTGTTCTCTCTCCTGTTGTACTCTTTCTCTTCATCTCTCTCTCCCCTAAAGAAACCTTAGTTACCCCACCTTTCTCTCCTTTGATTTTTACTCTCTTCGGTCTCCTCTCTCCGATGGTCTTATGACTCTCATCGCTGCTCCTCTCATTGCGCCCCACTGAGATGTCTCGTGACGTCGCCTTAATCTCTCCCATCTAAATCGCATCGATGATAGGACATGAGCCGCCTTGTCTCACCTGTTGCGTTCTTGTTTAGTGGCGTCGACGACAAAGACGAAGAAAGGCGTGCAGTTGTTATTTTGTTGTTGAAAGGCGACTAGCGGCGGAGATTGAACTAGTTTAGTGTCAGCCTCCGGCGGAGTGCAATTTTTTTGTTGGAATGGTTGTGTAGAGGGGCGGCGGCTAAGGTTGAAACCCTAGCTACTCCTTTGTTATTTTGTGTTAAATTATGAAAGCGCCCTTGAGTTTTAAATTTGTTTCACAGAAGTTTTTTGTTGTTGTTTGTTTATGTATGTTTTGTGAGATTTAATGGTTTGCAGGTTGATTTTGTCGAGCTTGATTGATTTTATGCAAGGGTTGATCGCATTAGGACACATTCGTATCTCATTAGATACCAAATTAATTATCATTAAATATAATTAAAATTCATAAATATGTTTGCAAGAAAATGATTTGAAGATTTTAGAGACTTTTGGAGACATTTAAAAATCTCTAGAGATATTTTGAGACCTCTGAAGACATTTAGAGACCTTTGGAGACATCTAAAAAATCAAAAAATTAAAAAAAAATAATTCAGCTTAATTTAAGAAAAATTGTACTAAAAATTCATTAAATCAAATTTCTTATTGAAAAATTTGTGATATTTGAAGAATTTTGAAAAAATTTGGAGACATTTTTGTAGACATTTGGAGACATTTTGGGAAATTATATAATTTTTTAATTGAAATTCTTTTTTATGCAAAAAAAAAATCAATTTCTCCTGAAAATATCGTGATTTCTCGCTAATATGGTATTTTTCAAATGAGTTCTATTTTTCTGATATTTTTTAAAATTGGTATGTTTAAAAGAGATTTTTATAATCAGCATTTTATTTTGATATAAAAGTGTAATTTTCCCAATGTAATGTGTTTGAGTACTTCTTAGTCTTCACACTTGGTCTTTAAAAGCACACTTGGTCTCCACTCTTTTTAGTTAGCTGCACACTTGTAAGTGAACACACTTGGTATTTTTGAGTGGTTGGAGAGCATGCATTGGATATTTTTGGCATTCAGTTTGTGCTATTGAACTTGTGTAAATTATTTGGCCAATTGTTGAAAGCTTGATTATGTTAATTATTTCCAACATTTCCTTGTATAGGATCATAGGCGCAATCCTTTTAAAAGCCAACTAGTGTTAGACCCGAACGATGTGTCAAGATACCATTAATATATTTTTATTTTCTTATAAATATTCAAGATTTTATAATTTAAAATTTTTTAAAATTAAAACAAAATAATAAAATTTACATGAATATAATGATCATATTATTTCAAAGAATATCATACTAAATTTTAAAAGACTTCTTTGTTTTTTTTTTCTCTTCCAATCACTTGAACATGTTACACTGCAAAATTTGCTATGCAATTTTATTAAGAGTGAACATGATTATGTTCTCAAAGCCCTAGATTATTTTGAAAATAAATTGACAGTAACTGATAATTGCAATTCTGCATTATAATCCTACCATTCTCTGTCTCACCAAATAAGCATCAATTTTTTAGCAAATCTTTTGCTGATCATACAATCAAAAGCGATGGCATTCGACAGCATACTTTTGGCATAAATGATGGTTAGAATCTCCAATTTGCCTTCAGAATTTATGGAGCAATGTTTCTCTCGATGATAAAACATAAAATGATAAATTAGATCACACCAAAGAAGTTCAAAGTGGCAATGAGGTGTTTCACCAAAGGATAGAAAGATTAGACAAAAACCAAAAATGTATTTCCAATTTATTTGCTAAAAGATTGATATATTTGCCTCACAGCTGACAAATTTTATGGAGTAACTTGATCCAGGCAAACACAAAGCCTACACAGAATTGTATAACATACAGTAGGTACAATTGCTAAAGCACTTTATGATTATCTAAATAATAACTCCATTTTATTTATGATAATGTTGCTCCTTGGACAATTTTTTCTGAAATTACATTTTTCTTCTTCCATGTTGGACAAATACATACCATCTTCTTGCACTCTCCAACTGCAAATTTCATCGCCGCACTTGCCACCAACCAAACCCTTCTTGCTAACGAATGTATCGAAAACCACATAATGCTCCCATCGAAGTACCACCAATGCCACCATAAATACCAATTACCACTCAACATAAGAAAGTGAATAATTTCTAAACAAATTTAAAACCAAAAACAACGTAGAAACTGATTCAATACTAAAACATAAGCAGTCATGTGAGCACCCATAACACATTGACATAGTCAATGAAACTAAAGTAAGAAGCTTCAAATATAGTGCAAATTCACCACCAGTCCACTGAAAAAAAATCTATGTCAGCAAATACTGCAATGACAAAAAACTTATGACAAAGAAATCATCAAAAACTTCAATCTGCAGGTGCTAGACATCCACCTGGACTCGATGTGCCACCTTCAAACTTATCACAAAGAAAAGAGAGAGGTGCTCAATAAACAATTGCAAAAAATGATGTAGAATAACTTCATATTATAGTAGTGTCATATTAAAATATCTGGCCAAAACAGACACTGCGACCGCAGTTTCTGGGCTCCAAATATTATTGTTTTCTAAATCGTAAAAGAAAATGCCAATTTACCTCAGTGTCACTTGAAGGAACAAATCCCAGAAGTATTCCTCTGTTAATTGTCACAGCTGAAACAGTTCCACCCTGCAAGCATCACAAAGGAAAAATACTGAGTATTTCAAAACTTTTTTCCAGATATGTGTTCTTTAAATTTAAATCATAATTTCTTACATCCAATCTCCATCACAGCAGAATAACCCAGAAAGGTCAGAATTTTAAGAATGCATAGTGACGGACTCTAATTTCCTTTTTTCAAATCTATACAGCAAATAACGTAGAACAAGTTCATATATGGGGCAAACCTGATGATTGGGTCAAATCTAATAAGGGGAGATCACAATGCGAACCTCATCGGGACTTCTCCCAGGCATATCAGAAACAATTTTCTTTATCTCATATAGCTGCCAACAAAAACCATTCAACATTCAAATAAAATTGATCAACACAAAAACTCAAATATATCGTTTCTTCTCAAACAATATGAACAACAGTCCAATACAATTACTGATGGAACATTAGTCTTCAACCAAATTTTTTTAAATATTGACAGAACAATCATCATCTTCAAAAGAAACTGGAAAATCACAATTCTTCTTTTTTCATTTATTTAAAGTTCCCATTAACCAATACAAACAATTTAAATATCATAAGAAGAGGAAGCCATGATCAAAATTAAAAAGATTAGAAAAATGGCAATGCAAAAACAGAGATCTAATGCAATCTACATCAACCCATTAACGAAAAAACAATCGAGATTAAAAACAAAATCACTACCTCATCATCAGAAGGCCAAGTAACCCCACCCATCTCTGCGGTGATCAGAAATCGCAGCTTCTTGGATCAGATATATATCTTAAACTTTTGTTGTTACATTTTTGAAAATCTGGGATAGTCAGAGATTGTATTCAGAGAGAACAAAGAAGCTCAACATTCACCCGGCATTGATGCGCTGCCACTTCACCTTAAGAAGAACTGTCAAAAAGAATAAAACAAATTCTAAACAATGAATCTGTGAGATATTTAATCAAATAGGTTGCACGCAATGCTGACAACCTAATTGAAATTTTCTTATCCAACAGGATTAAGCATTGAATCATATTAAAAAGGTAATAAAAAAACAGTTGAAATTACCTAAAAAGGAAGAAAACCGAGCCCTTCTTCTCCTTACAAATCCATAATATCCCTCTCTATGGAACCATCTAATTTTCCTACCCACTTCACCAAATCTCCTATTCAGATTAATCAAAACAAAGAGGACAAATTAAATTCCACTCCTAAGGACCAATAATTCCCATACAACATAATGGCATAGTTAAATTTTGATAAAAATAAACGGAAAACCCTCAAAAGGGACAGCCTTCAATGAACTACTCACCATAAACGAAGCCAGCTCTTTGTCATCCGCAATATCGATTGGGAATTAAATGAACTTGTGGTACAAGAGTAATTTCTGTTGTTTGTTTCCCAATTTAACCGAAGCACATTTGCTGCAAGAAAATCACTAAAATCAGGCACATGAAGTGAAGGCATAACATCAGTAACTATGTCATGGTACATGCACAACCAAGCTGGCTAACATGGAATTTTGCAATTCTTCTGAAAATTGAAATGAATACAAGTATATCGAAGGTTATGTGGAAAAAAAAGCGGCATAAACATGACCAAGAAAATTACAAAAGGTAGCGGAACTGACCAATTCAAAGAACTACCAACCATTGAAACCAATATAACTTCTACAAAAAATTTATAGTTTACCTGTAAATTCAATGTCTAATCTGATTGGATGCTGATTAAGGCGTGTAGTTGATCAATTTTTCCGAATGTGCAGCGCGGCGTGTTATGGTTTCGTTCACTGCTCCTTTGTTAATAATGGCGACACCTCCCTCCATTTTTCTTTTGTCAGGGTGGGTGGAAGGTAAAGCAAGGTAAAGACAGAGGAAAAGGAATGAAAAGGAAAAGAAGAAGAAAGAGACGGAGAAATGAAGGAAAAACGTAGAAGCAAGGGAAGAATCAAAGCGGCGTCGGAGTTGGAAGAAGATGGGACGGCAGAAAGCATAGACAGCAGATAAGAAAGTTGGAAGAAAGAGTGGTTTGAAGAAACCAAAAGAAGGGTTTGGGAGATAATTAGATGATACGTGTCATAACATTATGACACCAAATGTTGAAATTTTATAATGCCAAATGTCAAATTTTTAAGGTAACATTAACATCTTTAGTATATTTATATATAGATGAATATTGAAAGACAATAAAGTTTTGCATATAAATACTCTACAGCTGAGTTGAAGGTCTAAAGCTCTAAGATATCTTTAATATCTTTTGAATATAGTCAATACAATATAAAAAAAATAATAAAAAAATTTAAAAAAGAAACAAAGTAACATGAAGTGGACGTATCTACAAACTTGTTAAGTTGCTTTAATTTGGCGTTAATATATATTTGGAATTTGCTTTGACCATAATTTTCATGATTAAGTGGGAGAAATTTGCAAACACTTTTCTCTACCTAGTTTTCATCTATATAAACAACATCGTGATTATAGCCTAATCTTCTAGAATAACTATAACGATTTTGATATTAAGAAAGGAATTTCTTCGTTAATGTTAAGAAACTAGAGCAAAGTTAAATTATTCGGAGTTTACAAGGCTACTTAATTTCTTGAAACACTTGTTTTTTCTTGCCCTTTACAGCAACATATACTATATATGAAATGACTGTAATCCACCGCTCTGCCAACTTAGCTAGGCTAATTTTGTATAGTCGTAGCACTAGTAATTGTGTAAGTACTTAATTGCATATACGCTATCTTTAGTCTACTTGATTAATTAAGACAATTGCATAGAATTAAATGCTTTAGTAATTTAACGAAAATTTAATGCTGTAATAGCAAGAAATCTGTATTCAGCCTCCTTTTATCCAAGAATAGAACTCTGTAAGAGGATAAATTTATTACAGGACAAAAGATCACAATTGTTAGGTTAAAACACATTGAAAGAACTTTATCTATTAAAAAAAAAAAAAGAATTAACACAAAGGAGATGATCGCCTCCATCAAATATTGCTTATTCTTTTGACTTGGTTTCAAACAAAGTTGTGCACTTCCTCGACTTTTAAAAACTATATCTATGTAGTTTTTTTTAAAAAAAAAGACTATATAAGAATATAGAATTGACCAATAAAACAAGAAAATGTCATTAATTATTAATTAAACATCACTAATAGGTAGCTGCCGTACATAAACAACAATGTCAAATATAAAATATTCAATATGGGATGGATGCTGGATTTAAATTTGTGTGACACTAACTATATTTGAATAATCAAAAGAAAAGGCACAAACATATTGTCACAGGGATTACTATAATGTATGTGTTAACAAGATATTGGTGGTAGGTTTGAATCTGACCACAACATGAAACCCCTAATAATGGGCGACTAATTAATTACGTAGCCAATTCTATAAACTTGTATTAACCACCAGTCTACAAACGGAAGCTTCCAAAAACGTGGCCGAAAGATCGCTTTTAAGAGGAAATCAATACCAATATATATTATATACTCTCTCCGTTTCAATTTGATAAACAGATGTCTCAAAATATAGACACATTTTTTTTGTTACATTTATTATTAATAAAGTTACAAATTTGTCCTTATTTAATCTATCTTTTAATTAATTCATTAATTACAAACACAATTAGTCAAAGAGTATAAATAAAAAATAGTAAAAAATTAAATAATTTTAACTGCTAAAACTACTATTTCTTAATTTCCGTGAAAAGTAGTTAATAACTATCAAATTGGGACGGAGAGAGTAATAGCTAGGGAGTTTTTCCAAATTTACGATAAGTGTCTATTTAGTTGTTTGACAAGTGACACATGAATAATTTTTTAATTTTAACATTTATCACCTTAAGCATTTAATTTGAGGTATTTATGGATAATTAAATGTAAAATAATTTGATAATTTTATTAGTTTTTAATTATGATTTGGTAACTTTTATACTTTAAGCGTTTTATACAATTTTTGTTGTTTTCAACTATTTCATTCAATGTGATGGAATATTATATTGATGTAATATTTTTGTTAATTGCAATATAAAATAATTTTATTTGTTATATATTTTTTCTATTCTAAAAAGTACAAATTGCTTAATTGTTTGAATTATACAAGCACCACAATTTTTAAATAAAAATCTTGCATTTAAATAAGATTTTTAATATTTTACACTTGACAACATTTTTTCTTAATTAATTATTCTTGATATTTTATTTTTTGTTTCTACAATTAATAAATTATCAAAAAGATTATGTTTTCATTCCAATTTATAAAAAAAGACATCAATATAACATTATATCATATTATTTGAAGGTCATATATATATTTTTTAAAATTACGAGCTAATGATTTAATTTTATTATATAGATGTGTGTTATTATAATTGCAGTTGTCTGTTTTGATAATTGTTTTTAGGGCTAGGTATAGGATCGGGCTGGAAGGGGTTGAGGTATGTTTTTTCAATGCAGTTGACAGTGTTGGGCCTCCCGCAAGCCCATATATATATATATATATACATATATATATATATATACATATATATATATATTTCGGGCCGGCCTGAGCCGATTTTTGGAGAACTTAGGTCCGACCCAGAATTTACTTCAGGTCTGTTTTCCCAGTAAAAAAACTCAAGGCCATGTTTGGGCCAGCCCACCGGCAGGGTTAAAATGCCCAACCCTAATTGTTTTTAGACAAAAAGGAATTTGATACTTTTTTAGATAACATCACGAGAGGGAGAATGATTATCAGAAGGAAAACAAATGAAGAAAGAAAACGTAATTAAAAAAATATAATTAAAAAGAGAGAAATGAGATATGTGAGTGTGAAAAAAAAAATGAAAATGAGATTTCAAACCCAATAAAATTTATTTGGCATAAATAATATTAAACTTTTACTAATAAAGTTTAAAATTTACTTAGTAAAAAAATATTAAGATATCAAGGGAATTATGCTACACAATATATTTATATTACCAAAGTGATTTAATATAAATCAAAAAAATAAAAAAAAAATATTTTAAATTCCTATAACATGCTAAATAAAATTAAAGTATATTATTTTATTTTAATTAATAATTTTATAAATATTTTTCTAATCAAATAAAAAAATTTACCAAGCATTGCACTATTTTAAAATTCATTCTAATAAAACTCATGCCACTATATACGTGTGTCGTGCAGCTTAAAAAAAAAACATACGTCCTAGTTCAACGCAGTTAATTCGGCCGTGCATAATGCTATTGACGGTGCTAGAACCAAATTTACCTGGAGGCTTAATGATGTACAAATTTGTAATATCCCTCTAGTTCTGATCAATTCTCTGTAGCGTTCCAACCAATTTCCGACAACGTCTTTGGTGGAACGTCATTCGATTTTGAATGATCTTAGTTCAATCCCAATTTGAACCTTAAATGATTGAGGTGATGTTTGGGCATTTAGAGGTGTTTGAGAATGTTTAAGAGTGTTATCTATGGAAGTTTGGGTGTGGTTAAGTCCTAGGAGTGATGGAATTTATGGTTTGAAGTTAAGAACATGTTGGAGGCATGATTTTGTGCTCGTAGAGCTTGCTGGAAGCCAACTACATGCACAACAATGGCAACAACGCACGTTGAGCATGGTACAAATGGCTTTGAGGGCTGTGTAAGCCGTCTGTGTGCGTTGGACAAGATTTCTGCGCACCTTTAAAGATAAAATCTTGTGGGTCTTCACCCATCGTGCCTTTAAATCTCAACGGTTCGAGCTTCAAAAAACTTATCAGACGGGTACCAAAATCAACCTCTGGCACCACAGGTGCAACTGCTGCTGGTTGAACTCTGGCTGGCTATTTAGGAACAAAGCGTTCGAAACGATCAAGGAATCGATCAAAATGATCGAACAAATCAGGCGGTACCACAAATGGTGGTTGAGGCTGAGGTGCTGGTGCTGCAACCTCTGAAATACTACAAAAACCATGCTGACCAGCTGCTGACTGACTGGCAGCCTCGGCAGACTGACGCCTAGCGGCCTCACTAGGTCTTCTACTACGTCGAAGCATTACTACAGATAGCAGAGAAATGGAACACATATGCATATGTCATAATGCAAACTATTCTCACAGTACCAACGAAATACTTCGAAAAGTATACATAACAAATACTCAAAGAGATAGACAGAGGCAAATTAGACTGACTCACTCAAAAATACCTAAGCTCCACAATTGACCCAGAAAATACGGAACCTAACGCTCTGATACCACCTTTGTCACGACCCATTTCCAGGACTGCGACCGGCGTACGAGGCGAACCGTCTATTGAATCTCGGTATCGGCCCATCTCGCACAAGCCTCGGAGAACAGAAGCCACCCAAATTCGTATTATTAATCGGCTTATTTACCGTATTAAACATTTTAGTAGGGATACGTTTTTCAAAAATAATAGTCCTGAATATATAATTACAATATAATTGAAATAACAAAATACTAAATAATAGTTTAAGTAAAACCGCTAAACATTTGTTTAACAAACGCAAGTCCATAACCCACTATCCAGTGTGGAGCAACTAACATAACACAATTTGACCCGAACAATAGGGCACTCACTGAGCGTGGAAGAACCAAA
>CAODLS010769200.1:0-12988 GCA_948243855.1 Flueggea neowawraea
AAATATAAGAACATACAGCCAGATACTGCAACAGCCCATCCAAATGTTGGGGCTTCACGTATACACCTCCAGTGATGTGGGAAGCCTATGACACATTCGTCACAAGTGTTTAGAAAAGCACAAAGAGGTTGAGGCTACCAACTACCATACAAGGGAAAAAGGATGATTTACTTGCTGCAAAAATGCTGAATTATGAGCACCAACATAAAAAGTGTCAATAGGCACCTGAGAAGAGGGAAATCAAAAGGATATAGTAACATGATAATTTCATATCAAGAATCCTTGTCAAATAAATAATCTAATAGCCAGCATAAACATGTGAGGTTAAGAAATCCTTTTCATCTTTATAATGTGGCATGTGAAGTGCCAATCAGCTAAGGCATTCTATTTTTCATTATCCTTAAGTTTCATCAATCATATACCACATACCAAATAGGATAAACTACACCAACACTTGCAATAGTCTAGCTAAAGCAGTTGGGCTTATGCATTATCAACACTACAGTCTAGGGTTTGACTCCTTGTATAACCAAAAACAAGATGAGGGTGAGAATACAAAAAGAAAGGAACAGAAGAAAAAAAAAAGAAGCAGAAAAGCGAGCACAAAATGCAGAAAAGAAGACTGCGGGTATAAAATTTTATTAACAATGATGAGAACACAAAAAGGAGAAGTAAATAGTAATGTTAAGCATTTATAGTTTGAAATAGTAAAAGAAAGCGCTGCTAGACAAAAAAGTAAAAAAGCAGCTCAAAATGGACAAGATAAGTGAGTTGATGCCCAGAATGCTGGGGGTTTCAAAACTCAAAAATGCATACAATTTTGATCAGTTGAATCTTACTGTGGGCACAAATGTGTAAATATAAATGGGATGACCAACATATGGAACAGATGAAGATATGAATAAATAAATAACAATGCAGTCATACCATTGAACGTTGTGCAGAGAATATTGCATTCATCACTGCAACATATCTGCAACATACAGAGAGAAATACTTTGGGAAAAATCTTGAGGAAAAAGAATATGGATTGATCAAAAGACTAAAATGAACATACTGTTCAGGTCCATCTGGAGATCCCTGCAAACATAAAATCTGTCCTTATAGTGTCAGCAACATGATGAGAGAAGTAGACTGGGATAAGAGCAAAAAAGCTAATTCTGAAGCAATGGGAAGAAGATTAATGCATATGACAAAACCATATGAACAGCTCTATCACTCAAAATAGCATGTTCACCCAAAGGAAAAACAATGACTCACGTTAAAAGCTAAATCAACATGTAATAGAGCAGATTTTCCGTATTGGATTGTCAACAGAAGCCTCAATGGTATTTTATTTCAGAATGAGATGCCTTTGGTCTCATAATAGTTTAATCGTCAATAATATCTATGCAATCACAAATCTGTTCAAACATTATTAGAATCCACTCTTTAAGTGATACTATAACAAATTCATAATAATTCAATTTCCGGACCACAAAAACAATGTATTACACAAAGAAATATCAAGTTCATGAGTATATAATCAAAAGAACAAAACTTGAAAAACAATCTGCCTATTTGCAACAGGCAAATATAGTATTTGAATTAAAAAAATTTAAAATTATATGAACAGATCTATCACTCAAAACAATATGTTCACCCAATGGAAAATCAATGAATCACATTAAAAGTTGAATCAACGAGTAATATAGCAGATTTTACACATTGAATTGTCGAAAGAAGCTTCCATGGTATTTTATTTCAGAATAAGACGCCTTTGGTCTCATAATCCTTATTAATATCCATGCAATCATAACTCTGTTCAAACTTCATTAAAATCCACTCTATAGGTGATACTGTCACAAATTCGCAGTAATTTCATTTTCTGGACACAAAAGCAATGAAATTACACAAAGAGATGTCAACTTCATAAGTATCTAATCAAAGAAAAGAAACTTGAAAAGAAATCTGCCTATTGCCAACAGTCAAAAATAAGTACATGACTTAAGAAAATGTATACACATTTCTAAATCAATAATAAATACTCACTCGAGGTTGAGGATGAAGCGCTCCTGATCGAAAAATCCTTTGGATATCTGATTAACAAGTCGAATTAAACAATAAATAAAGCACAAGTTCATGAAATTTTGTGACATTTTAAACAAGAATTATAATTAAATAGTGATGCTATCACAGGATACAACAAAGAGCCATGGACAATGATCCAGAAAGCAAGAAAGACGCAATCTTTCCCTCCGCACTCTCCTCCTTTTTCCCAATTTCTCATCTTTCATCATAAACTCTTCCAATTTTTTCCAAAACATGCACATAAAGACCAGCAACGCTCCCATTATCCGACCTTCGATTCGTCGCCGAAGACGAATCGTATATATAACTGCAGGAATTAAACCCCGTAGCAATCACCACCAGTTGGTTCAGCTGATTCAAAAGCAATATCGAGTTCAGAAACGCAAGTACCTGCAGTCCAAAAAATAAGAAGAATGACATTCTATTTTACATTCTCTGTAAACAAACAGAAAGAGAAGGGAGAGAGAGAGAGAGAGAGAGAGAGAAATTGGGAGAATGAGAAAGAGGAAGTGGACCAGAAGAAGGGATTGGTGTCTAGTAGAACCACAATGAGACTGACGTCATCTGCCAATGGTGCAAAAACAACCAATAAGAGATCATGACGAAAATTGAACCTAGGTATTCGAATGTGATAATTGATAGTGTGCGAAAGAGATACCAGAGTAGAGCTTCGAAGGAACAGACGCCATGAGGATGAGTTTGTTCTCTCCTCCGGCTTCAGTAGTTGAACTTCAAGCTGTAAGTCGAAAAGGAAGAGAGGAAACAAACGACGCCGTTTCGCAGCCTAAAGGTGATCACTAGCTGAACTTGCTTATTTACCGAATCTATTTACCAAAATTTTTACTCATTTTTTTATTTTTAATATAATAATTAGCATATAAATTTTTTTTTATTTATTTAATATTTTATTATTAAATTTTATCATACAACCATTGAATTTTTTTGGTAAAAGATAATAACTCTAATTAATGTTATTATAAATATGCCTTTATTTACTTCTATTTGTCAATCAATTTAAAAAAATAGTTGCTCGTGATTGAGACAAATTCGGTAAAAAGAGATTATAGAAATATATTACGTAGTGAAAAAATTTTAAAAAAAAAATGCATCTTTCGTCTTTCTAGAATAAATTGTTAAAGTAAATTAGAACCTAACAAACAAACAGATACGAATTATTCACTTCAAAACCGAGTGCAAAACTTGTTAAACTGGGAGAAAGTTTTAATGTTACACGGACAACTAAACCGAAAATTTTAATAAAAATTAGAGTAATATTCGTGTTATACACAGTACTTATTAATTTTTAATTAAATATTATTAATAAAATATAAGATTATAAACTTTGATTTTATTTCGTACATTATGAAAATTTATAATAAAATTTTTATTGTCTTATTTTATACTAAATAACATTGATAAATATAGATATATTGCATATCATAATTTTCTTATTATTCAATATGAATTATGTTTTTTATTAAAATATTTTTAAAATAATAGTAAAATAATAAAATTTTATATATTTTATTTATTGTTGAGTATATTGTAAAAGTTTTACCTATCAAACTAACCACTGTTTAAATATTTTTTTAATATTTTTTAAAAATTTGTAATTTAATCTCTCTTCTCATATTGGATTTTAATTGCAAATTTTACTCCTATTAGATTTTTTATTCTAAGTTTTTACTCTCAACACTATTTTTTTATGCCTCATCTTAAAATTTAAACTAATTTTTTTTATCATTATTACTTACTTAAATTTATCATAATTGAAAATGATAGACTTTCATTTTAAAATGAAAGTTTAACAAAGTTAAGTGAAAAGAATATATTTCTTACATGATATAGTAACCAATTTTTTGATAGATAGGCATAAAAAATTAATTGATTTTAAATTATTAGAATATAATTTGTAAATTAATTAAGCATATATTTGTCAAAAAATTAAAAAAACTCACTATATATTTTTAAAATATGCCAATATATTTTTTTTGGTGTAAAATATGCCAATATAATAGAATATACAACTCTTTTTAAATGAATAATAATAAAAAAAATAAATCTATTTTAAAGAGTAATAATGAAAAAAAACACATCAATCAACTATGAAGTCATTTGAAAGTTTGGAAAAACTCTCTAACCTCCTTAGCATAATATTTGTGCTGCACACTTACATATAATTTTTTTATTTAATTGGACTTATTTTTATAAAATTAATTTTATTTTATTTTATTTAGCATGTTAAAAAAATTAAAATATTATTTTTTTATATTTATGTTAAATCATTTTAAAAATATATTGTGTAGCATAATTTCCATAGCATCTTAATATTTTCTTTACTAAGTAAATCTTAAATAGTAACTTTAGCAATAAAATATTAATATTTTATTACTAAGTAAATTTAAATGAGTTTAAAATCTTTTTTTTCAGTATAATCACTCTGGATAATTTCTGAAAAAAAAATTGACTCCCTTTTGTCTAAAAAATATCAAAATAAACAACTATAATCATAATACAACACATTTAGTTCTCTTTTTTATAAAATATTTAAGTGTATTGTTATTTTTTCTTAATATAATTAAAAAATTATAATGTATTAATTAAGTAAAGACAAGTGACAAATAAATAAATAGTCACTTGTCAATAGTTTGAGAAAACTCTCTAACTATTATGTATACATTGATTAGAGATATTTTAAACAATTATTTATATCATATTACATACTAATTACTGAACAAAAAACACACTATAAATATTGGTTATTGTTTACAGCAAAACAAGGCCATATATGGTTATAGATGCCTCCATTGATTTTTAAGGTAACAACATAATTTGAAGGGAATTTAAACGAGCAGGACATACTTTCTTTTCCACTAAACAATGACATAAGAATTCAATCAATTTCGAATAAAAACAACATCCATCAATGCCTGTACCAACTAAAGCGAATGGAAAACAATTCAACAACAAAAGGCAGAGCCTGCTATAAGCCTAGAGGCAATAATTCCTCAGTTGCTTGACAACAAAATCAGACACGTACAAAAATCACTCGTCGGTTGCTAACTAAATCAAGACAATAACTTCCAAAACCACTGATCACCTAATAAATACTCGACTAGTGTCCAAAAACAGAAATTCAAGTACCTGGTAATGGAGCTGAAAGTATATCACCAGCCTTAATAGCAGTACTCTCCATTGCATTAACATTCATTAAATCAGTTATTGTAGTAGTATACCTCAACGCGATCCCCGCCAAAGTATCCATCTCTTTAACCACATAAGACAAGTAAATTGCAGGCAACAAGTTATCAGTCCCATTAAAGCAAGTACAAGGCAGTGGAATCACAAGGTTCTGCCCCACATCAATCACAGTTGGGTCCTGTCTAGAATTAGCTTCCTTTATCTGATCCGAAGAAACCAAACCCGAGTAAATAAAGTCAGCAATAGAAGCCAAAGTGTCTGAAGGCCGAGTCTTGTAGTGGGTAGAGACCGACTTACGGATACCATTGACACAGGAGGAGATAATAGGGATCTTGACAAAAAGCTGCGACGGAAGAATATGGTTCTGAACATCTGGGTAAGAAATGTCGATGGAATTAGCGGTGAGGAGGCCAATTGGGTCAATTTGAAACAATGAAGCTACTTTGAGACTTTAAGGTCAGTGTAAAGAGTATAACCCAGAAGAGCATTGCAAGAGTCTGAGTTGGAGCAGGGCTCTATAGCTGATTTAGAATTGATTAAAGCGACTACATTGGCTAAAATCAAGAAAAGAATGATGGGTTTTGGGTTTAGCATCTTGGGTTACTTGAAGACTGAAAAAAATGGCTTCTTTTGGGTCAGAGACGGAGTCTTTATGAACGCTAAGCGCGGAATAGGCGAGGAGCGCTTATGAATGTATGAGTTTTGCAGAATGGAAGCTTTTTGGGTATGGCAGGGAGTGAGCTTGAGAGGGATTTGCGAAGAAGTTGCAGGGTTTTAGGGTTTGTGCCGCAGTAATGCTCTACAGCAAGAACACACGAGAGAGACAGAGAGAGAGAGAGAGAGAATGTTGGTTTGAAAGAGCGGAGGTGACGGAGTAGGCCATAGACAAATGTTTTACATAGACAGGGCAGACACTAGTCAGATTCTCGATCCTTGAGTTTCAATACAATACTTTCGATTGGACTAATCTGTCCTCGTCATTTTCCACAATGCCCTCTTTCGGAAAAGTCATCCAAATCGTCCACACTAACGGAATTTTTGTAGAGTACATGAAATATCAAAAACTCGAAATTCAGTATTTATTAACTTCATTTATGCAATGCTCGTGGGATTCTAAATTTTCATTTGTCGTCTCTTAGCTTTAGTAATGTCGTTTTGCTTATCTCAGATTATAGTTGAGTTGGGGTGTTTTTGTAATTTGGGAAGTTTGCTTTTCAAGATTTAGGAGTTAGGGTTGAGCACAGATCCTGGAGATAACCGAACCGAATATCTGAACTAAATAGAATTGGAACCTAAAAGAATTGTTGATTTTTTACTTTCTCTGAACCAAACCGAATGGAATTTTTTTTTGTTCGGGTCTGGGTCTTAGACAAAGAACCGAACCAAACTGAATATATATATATATATATATATATATATATATATATATATGAACAAATATATATGTGTGAACATTTTGTACATGAACAATTGTATATCTCTAAACCATTATATATTTATGAACAATTATATATATGTAAATGTATGAACAATTAATTATATATATGTATGGACAATTATATAAATATGAACAATTAATTAATTATATATATATATAGACAATTATATATTTATATATGTACAAAGGAGTTCTCTAACTTCTATTACAACTGAAGTTCTTATATGTTTGCAAGATTAGTTGAGATGTTCAAACCAACCTATTGAAATTGAAGAAAGTGTTCAAGAGTTTGATGATTGTGAATCAGGTTCGATTTTATTTTTTATTATGTTCAGATTATTTTTTATTTATACGTATTATTTACATCCAATAAAAAATAATGTGGTTTGTTTATATTTTTTTACAGAGGTGACAAATGATCTAAATATTCTTTCAACTTTAGTTGGCCAACTAAATTTGCAATGGGAGCCTTAAATTTTCCAAGAATAATGATATATTATCGTGTTTTTTCTTTAATTGTATTTTGGATTTATTTGGGATTTATGATGTTTTAATTGTATTTAGGATTTATGATATTTTGATTGTATTTGAGATTTAATTTTATGTTATTGTAATGTGTTTGTATGTTTACGATACGAAAAAGGGGATGTTCCTTGTATTTAAATTGGATTTTATTGCAAAAAATCTTCACGAACTGAACCAGAACCGAGCCGACCCAAATCTTCGATTCTCCTAACCGAACCGAAAATTTAGAGATTTCGGTTCGGAGATTTCGAAGATTCGGTTCTGGTTCTGGAGAAAACCAAATCTTGGAAAATCGGTTCTGTTTCGGAGATCTCTAAATCTCCGACCCGACACGACTCGTACTCACCCCTATTAGGAGCATCCAAGCGACGTAGCTAAGCCCACGGATCAACTAATTGGGTTCCTTTTTCAGGCATGGAGGAAAGAATTTCTTGTTTTTTCTTTCTGGTAGGAACATGGCTTTTGATCTTCTCCACGCCACGGGGTGGCGCGTGTGCTGCCGGATTACGACCACATAGACAGGGAATGGAGGGATCACATACCACATTCCGGTAAAGCCTTTTTTCAACTACGCGCTAACTACTAAACTCATATTTCCCACCAAAATAAACAAGAATCCAAATTACCACCTTACTTCCTTAAGTAAATAGCAGCGAATTTAGGATTATTTGAAAAAAATGTATGTTTTGTAATAAAATGCTCTTTTTTAGTAAAAGAAATTCACAAAATACAAACCATACCCAATAATTCAGGTTTCTTCCCGATCTATGGTTATTAACCAATTTCATATATTAGATGGGGTTTTGTAGTATCTCTCCACAACTTTTCTCCTCATCGTTAAAACCAACCCTAGCCATCCGTAAAAAGAGCGGCATGATCCACATCTTAACTACCAGGAGAAATAGTCCCAACTGTGCACAAACCTACACTAGAAACGGAACTAGCATTATTTTTTCATGAGGATACTATTTGTGTATATTAAACGAAATTTAAACCTTAAATCCTAACCTCTAAGTACGTTTGGTATGAGGTAATATTTATGATTGTTTGGTTTCCTTTCTGGATATTCTATAATCAATCCGGAGAGTAATAATTACCCCTTTTTGGTGGTAAACATTAGTCTAAGAATTGTCAAAAAAAAACAGTACTCTAAGAAGATTAGAGTAAAAGGTGGGAAAGACGACAAATATTGTTGATCAATTTTTTTACTTCCATATAATCAAAAATCAACTGAAATAATAAAAATTTGTATATATTTTTGTTATAACTTTCATTTTACTTTATTTTACAAATAATAATTATTGATCGTATTTAATTTTAATTTACTTACATATCATAAAATATGAACAATATATGTTTCATTATTTTTTATCTAATTTATTTTTATAATTTTAATCATGAATGCAGTTATAAATAATTTATTTACATAATTTATATTATTTATTTTATTTTTTAAATATTACGATTAATAATAAATTCCGTTATTATTAATATCTATATTTAATAACAAATCAAAAATATGAATATATAAATAAGTTATGCTATTTTTATATATCAAATTTGAATTTATGTACATATAACGATTGTTTATTTTAATTTGAAAAACATATATATCAAATAAATTTATTTTAAATTATCAATATTATTAATACTGCATATATTTACTTTATTTACATATATAACATAGCTATATATTAGAGATGAATAGTCTTTCAATCATTTATCTATTACCATAATGTAACCAAACAACCTGAAAAGAAAGAACTTTTACTCTCCTAATGTTTACTCTTTTTTTTAAGTGAAAGAAGACAATACCTCCTTAAGTATTATTGATAATCTTCACTTATGACGAATGAAAATCGTGGTTACAAATATAGTCTAATACTTACTCGTTTAATTGTTATACCAGTAAATTTTCTCCCATTTTTCTTTCCCCTTATACCAAACATTCCCTTATCTTAGTTTTGTTTTGTTTAATATAAACAAATATTATCCTCATGTAAAAACAAATTCATGTAAATGGTAAAGAAAATCGATAAGAAAAAAAGAATTTACTGCCACTAGGTGGCTATCAGAGTGGTAGGTGGTGGCAATGTAGGAGCAGGATGGTGGAGATCCTCCCCCCTACACACACAGAGAGAGACACACACACACTCCCTTCCTTTCTGTTCTCCACTCCTTCCCTTACTTTGTATTGACCTCCTTTGTTTTTGTTTAGAGCAAAAGCAAATTTACCATTTTTTCTTTAAAAATAAAATGTCATTTCAAGAGTAACGGACGTAGAAAAAAATTTGAGAGGCACCATTTATTTATAATAATTAAAATTTAAATATATTCGTAAATATACTCAAGAAAAATTAAAATATATTAAGTTGAAATTTAATAGAAATAACGACAAAATAGTTCATTACACATGAATTTGTATTACTTATTAAACTCATTAAGGTTATTGGAAGACCCACTAATAGTTATTGGTTGCCTCTTACTTCAAACAATAAATTTATCCATATTCCTAGTCATAAATAATTCAATTCAAACAAATTCAGCAGTGAACATCATCAAATTCAAATCCTAAAATACAACCCTTAGCAACTATTTCAATATACATTATCATAACAATCATTCAATCAACAATCAACATCAATACATCATCAAATTTAAACCCTAAAAATCAATTAAACTTAAAAAAAGAGGGAATAGTAGAACACAACTTACCAGAAATAAATACAACGTCGTCGGCAGTGATTATTAGGGTTGGACGGTGGTGTGGACAACGGATGTGGGGTGGCGGCAACTCCGAGCTCTGGCCATCGTTTTAGTTCATGGGGTTAAAAAAAAGCCCTGAGTTGAAAAAAAATAAAGAAAGAAAGCCACAAAGTCTTCTTCAACCTCCCTTTCTCTCACGGCGCAGGGGATCCTCTAGTATGGTGTCCTGTCAGTGGCGTGGGGGTCACAAAATCCTGTTGGACACCCCCGCCCCTTGAAATCTCTTAACCTTTTTTTTCAAGTAAAAAAACCTAAAACGACATTATTTTGGCCCCCCGCTTAAAAGACAAAACACCGAGGGATTGAAACAAAATTGTATTAGTCACTTGAGTCTCAAAAAAATAATTGGAGGTCTCTTTCCACTCACAATCGAGACGGGACCTCTCGATAAAAAACAACAAGATTCCCTAACACATATAAAGAGTATTGTCGGCGGCTAGGGGCCATCAGGACTCTCTCCAAATCCGTCAATCTCCTTCACCCATAGTCAACGTGGGCATGTGACATTGAGTAAAGATTTGTGATATATGCAGGGGCGAACCTAAGGGGGGTCCGGCATGGTCTCGTGACCCCGCTTGAGTCTGTGGTTTCTTAATATATAATACATATATTTAATTTATTTATAGTTTATTTATGATTTATTTAGGTATATTATATATGTTTACAATATTATATGAGAAATTAATACATTATATATAATATATGGTTTTTACCAACTATAAAATACTACTTTATGAGCCACCAGACCCGTTTGAATTTTGTTTTGCGTCTGCCACTGGATACATGTATTGGTTATACTCAACGTATCCAAGCCTGCCCAACATAAATATTGGAAATGATAACATAGGACGAACATAGAGCTAGACAAACTTTTGCTCCAAGAACAAAGTTACGTGTTCGATAATTTTGAATCAAATATAGGGCTTTAGAGCAGGAAAAAAGAAGATAATCATCGAAACTAATTCCGAGTTGACTTGCTAATTATGTGAACGATCCAACGCAATGGAAAGGTAACCAACAAAGTGTGGTCTACTTGGAAATTGGTCTCCTAATATAGTGACATTTATATTATCCATATATTTAGAGAAGCAAACATTTCGTATATATTGGTTTGGCTAAGAGGAGGCTTTATACTTCATTCGCCTCGCAATAGCATAGTTTACTTGAGTTACCTAATCATCTCATCAAGATGTTGACCTTCATAATTTTAAAACCATACGTATTTTACATATTATTAATAATATTTGTACCCCCAATTTCTAGTAAGGCCAATCTAGTTGAACTAGCCGGGTTTAGTACTTGTGTGTTAAGTTAATTTAGTTAAGCTGGTGCAAAATACGGTGAACTTTTTACTAAAAAAATATAGCGTAAATGAAAAGGAATATAAATGATTAAATCCATATGGTGCGAATATGGAAAAGCATTGATCTTTTCTTTTGGTTATTATAATGTTGCGGTGAATAGGATTGTTATCAGTTTTTGGGAACTTTTTTTTTTTTGAACTGAAGAGTTTTTGGGTACTTGGAGTGGAGGATAATGACAATTGAATAAATGTCAATGAGAACTAGCAAGGAAAGCCCTTCCAAAAATGCATTATGATTTCTTCGTTGGAGGAGCTAAGGATAATGTCGCTTTTCTTTGGGAAAAAAAAAGAAAAAAAATGTCACTTTTCTATTCTGCTGATGATTAGTACAGAAATGATTTTATCAATCAACTCATGATAAATGAAATCAATGCAACCTTTTAAGGTTTCGGCCAAGGTTATTGTGGTTGTGTGCAAAGTAAACAATTAATTGCGTTTGAACCATTAGATTAAATGTTTAATTGTGTAATTATATATCAATTATAAAAAAACACAAAATAGATTAGACAAAAAGGACCACAATCCATCTCTCTCTCTATATATATTTACATATACACATCACACAAATATTTACACAGAAGGAGAAGACGTATTATAATATTATTATATGATATACGTCACACGAAGAGTTAAGAGGGAGGAAAAGGAGGAGCTGAATTTGCAATTCTTGTTACGGTTTAGAGGCGGGAACTAACTCGAACTTCCCTCCACTCTCCCAATTCACATCCACCACCAACACTCCAAAAATTTTCCCAAAACCCTAATTATTCCCCAAACCCGAATCTACTAAATTAATCCGATTCCATGGACAGATCGCCGGACGAAGATCCTACCATGGCCGCGACACCTCCGTCGGGGCGAAGGAGCACGCGGCGGAGACTTGTACAGTCCACATTATTCTCACCCAAGCCACCAGAGACCGAGTCCCGTGCCGATCTAAAAGGCGATAACGAGGAATGCAATGGCGCGGTTGAGAATGGGCAGGACGGGGATTGCAGTGGGAGTCAAGGCAAGAAGAAGAGAGCTAGAAAGGGGAAGGCAACTCCGCCACAAAGTAAAGTTCCGAAAAAGGTTGGTTATATATTGTTTTGAGCTTATTCGTGAATGTTTAGCATCTTTGGATGGCTAGTTTCGAAATTTATGATTGAATTGTTCACTGTAATGCGTGTGATTTATGGATAAATAATGGTGTTATTTTTTTTTAAATTGTCTTTTTAGTAGATTTCTTGTCGCAGTGCAGGCATTGAAACCATGTTGACTCGAATGTAGTGTCATTCACCTTCAATTTTTGCATTTGTCTTTTCTTTTGATGTTTACAAATTGTTCAGTATTTGACCTGAATTCTTGAGAAAGATTAAGGAATGCAGTTTTGTTTTTCTTTTTGGATGGGAGACTTAGGAATTTTGTTTTAATGTTTGGGTATTAAATATTTAAAGCTATGTTTCTGTGCTTCTTCAAATAGTCGCCTGCACAGTCTACACCGAAGAAGAATGCTAAGAATAAAGTGAGAACTACCCCGTTGATAGAAAACGGAGATGCATCGCCATCACCAATTCCTAATTTGAGATTGGAGGAGAAGATGATTTCTGAGGTTAGTGATTCACCATTGTGTTTCTATTTATATGT
>CAODLS010769448.1:0-32645 GCA_948243855.1 Flueggea neowawraea
TTACCTGAATGACTTCAAAGATTGGTCAATGTCCAACTTTGATATTGCTAATATGGGTTGACCTTGGAGTCAAACTCCAAGAGATCGTTCGAGTAAATCGTTGTACCTCTTCAAGTGAGATGGATCAACAAATTACTAGAATGCTTCAAGATGCAGAAATGCATAACCTATAGATACTCTGTGACTAAGAGAAAGTTTCTTAGTAAGTACATGTGTCCATAAATCTATGTGAGAGGAAGAATATGTAAGGAATTTTCTTCACGTAAATGTCATGTGAATGTCTTTTGTAGTCTAATAAAGAGTACATGTATTGATTACAAGACAATATCTTATAGTAAATTCCTAGGTGTGTACAATGCCTAGAGTTTGCTATGTTGTCAAGTTAACAAGCAAATATAGATCCAACACGTAAGGAGGATGTTGGAAAGTAGTAAGTGAGATACTTGGATACTTTAGAGGCATTATAAGACACTGTGTTATCGCAAAGGCTTGTAATAAAAAGAAACACAGTTGCTATTCCATATGATGATGTGGACGTAAGGATGTTCATGTCTAGTTATGTGTTCTTACTTGGCAGAAAGACCACTCCGTGTAATAGTGAGAAATACGTATAAATATGTGGCAAGTAAAGCTGAGACTGTAGCTTCATTACCTGCAGTGTAGTAGAAAGGTGGGCTATACAGTGGAATGATCTATTTAGCTCTATCCACCTAAAGAACAAATGATTGTCTTTAGTGACAGTCAACATCGATTGCTTAAAGATCGAAAAGATCTAATATAAGTCTAAGCAAATCGAGACCAAGTATCGTGTTGTGAAAGACTTGTTTGCACAAGGACAAGTAAATTTGAGTATAAGTTTCATAAGGTGAATTGAACTTGGAAATGTAAATTCATGCGAGACATGATTGAAGATCCGTTAATAAAAGCCTATAACGAATAAGTTTCTTAAGATCCGCATGACACCAAAGTATGTAATCCCTTAAAACATGATTTTTAATAAGATCATTGTGAGCAATATACAAGCACAAATGTTGAAAGTTGACATTTGTAGTATCGTTAAGTGAGAAAGCATGTAGGACAAAGAAGTAACCTACTCACACGGGTGTTTACCTTAGTTTTCCCAGTTCGTTGAGGGAAGAGCTAAGATGAGGCTGATTTTGAACATAGAAAGAGACTTAGAGTGCATTCATAATCAATAGGACGTCTTGCATTTTACAGTTGTGAGTTCATTTTAAAAGGGCAAGAAAAAGTCGTACAAAAAAACGTACGCCATATGGATAAATTTCTATGTTGATCATTAAATTGATCAGATGCTAAATTGTGAGACTTTTAGCATATTCTGTCTTAAAGCCAGAAGTAATCCTATTATGGTGTGGATTAAGGTTGGATGGCGAAATGCATCTTAACCGAAGCTTCTGTTTGGTGTTGACAATGTTGTATAAACATGTGCTTATCCAAGGGAAGGAAAGAACACCACAACATATGATCATACCATGTGTGCTATATACATGACCATAGGGATGAAAAAGATTGAAAAATCATCTCACTTTTCCTAGTGTGAGACCCTGCCCTGAACATGTGGTTCTCGGTAATACCTACCCTTAGAACCGTTAACACATTCAAGACGTTTAGTTGAGTTTGGATCCTTTAGCTTGCCATTAATGGTCATGATTGATTCAACCAAGCGTGACAAGCTGGGCAAGTAAACTTGGCTATGTGGATTGTCTGATGTAAGAGGGGAAATTTGTTTCTAGATGCATTTGCACTAGTCTCATAAGTTTTCTTAGCTAGCTCTCATGTGATCTGTCACATGATGTGTGAACTATGAGTAAAGCTTTCGTGAGATCGAGAAGTTCGAAAGCAGCGATTGTGTGGTTACAAACTAGGGGAAATGCATATATTCTAGCAGATTGTGCTGTTGTTGCATACACTATGACAGAATGAAGTTGTTCTGTAACAGACGCCTTCTGGAAGGATTGAGTAAGGAGCTGTTATATATCCCTTACAAGTGTATAGCAATTATGCTTTTATCGTATGCTGGTTGCGCGGTCTATTTGCCTGTATAACGAAAGGATCGAACATGGTTATGTGAGTGCTAACCATGTTATATGATGATGTACCATGCCGTCATGTGCGAGCGGGAGATGTTGGAAAAAGCGGTCCGCCCATCGCGGGTGAACCGAACTAGATCGGTCAAGGTGTGAACCGGGACGATGAACCGATACCAATTGACGAGCCCAATTGATATGGGCCTTTAAGGCCCATGTGCTAAGCCCATTGGGCTCAAGCCCATTTAAGGGCTTATAAATATGAGTGAGGAAAGAAAAGAAGATGACAGAAAAAAGAAAAGAAAGAAGAAGAAAAAAAAAGGAAGGAGTGAGAAAACGTTTCTCCCCTCCCTCATCCTTCCCTCCATCTTTCTTTCTCTATCTCCTTCCTCCATCATTCATCGTTTGTCGATCCCGATCCGAAGTGGCATCTAGGCTGTGAAACAGACGAGCACTCCCATCGACAATCCGACCGTAGTTTGCTCGCGAGACCAACATAGTACCGATCCTGACCTTGATGTCTTCCGCTGCTGGTTGGGTCAAGCTTTGCAGGAATTGAGGTAGGTAACTCAAATATACTATTACATACTGTTTATTTGTTAAATCGGTAGCTAGATTTCTTCAGTGAAGGTTGTCAATAATACGTAATGAGGTACCACCCTCCTTCATTAATAAAAAAAATCAATTTCAATTGAATTGTGGTTGTGGTTATGGTGATGGCTATGGGTGTCTGTCCCACCAAGATACTAGTCTAATACTCTTTACAAACATAAGCTTCCTCATTTGAGTTTGATCCATTTTTAGATACACACAACTTACTTTCAATATTTTAGCAGAAAAATTAAAATTACGAGTGGTACACCACCAAATTTATAAATTACATTTTTATGGAATCTTTTAAAATTTGTTTATAATTTGTTTAAAATTTGTTCATTTTCCGGGCTTGTTTATATGATGTTTCATATTTAAAATTTGTTTATATGTTGTGTCTTGTTTAAAAATTGTTTAGAATTTGTTTAAAATCTGTTTATTTTTTGGACTTGTTTAATTTTTTTTATATGTTGCTTAAATGTTGTTTCTTGTTTTAAACTTGAATGTTATTTATATATTATTGATATCATGTTTATGTGTTATTTTTATGTACGACCCAAGTTTGGAATTGCTTAAAACTTGTTTAGAATTTGTTTAAAATCTGTTAATTTTTTGAACTTGTTTAAAACTTATTTATATGTTGTTTATATGTTGTTTATTGTTTAAAACTTGAATATTATTTATATATTGTCGATATCTTATTTATATATTTTTTATACGTTGAAAACAACTTCTAAACAAGATATTAATAACATATAAATAATATATAAAAAATAAATCAACAACATATAAATTACAGATTTATTTATATATTATTTTCAACATGTAAACAATATATATACAACATATAAATAACAAATCAACAACATACATCATGTTTATATGAAGTGCATATATTGTTTATATGTTGAAAACAACATATAAATAACGTATCAACAACATATAAAAATTCAGATTTGTTTATTTATAGTTTTGAACATATAAAATGCATATAAACAACATATAAATAAAATATCAACAATATATAACAACATTCAAATAATATATAAATAAAAAATAGCATATAAACAACATAATATATCCGTATGAAAATGGAAATCTAACTCTACACTGGAAAATTCTTCTTCTCCAAATTTCTTTATGTTTTGGATTTACAGCAATAAAAACTCAAGAGTTAACCAATTTTTGTACTATGGTGAGCCAATTCTTTTCCAATTGTCATAGTACTAACAATCCTCTTTCAACACCTGTCTTTTGACAGCTTGCTTAAGACACATATTTACTATTAAACTAACCAATTATTATCAAAATTTGAATATTAATGTTTAACTCTAAATTTCAATTTAGTATTGACTTTAGTTACCATACAAGAGAATTAGTGTGTGAGTGGTACGAAGGACGATATAGATGCATTTTCAAAATTCTAATGTATTTCCAGTATTAGTTTTGTATACCACATATAATGAATGAGTGGATTCAAATTCTTCCATTTCTCACAATACATGCACCTAATCAAGTGAGATGGACGGTACAAATTAATTAGAATGAATTGTAAGGATAAATCTGCACCGTCCTCTGTACCAACCTCACCCTAATTCCTTATACGGTAACTGAGGCCCTTCAATATTAGTACACTAGAAACGGTGCCATTAGCGTTATGCATTTTGTTCATCCATTGGAAACCTAAAGGATGCGTGAACAAGGAGTGAGAGGGGACAAAGAGACCGAAGGAACCGAAGTTTGATGCTTAAGCCGTAAAAGCTAGCTATCTCTGTCACAACCCATTCTCGGGACCATGACCGGCATACGAGGTGAACCGTCTGTGGAAGCCCTGTCCATTTCGCACAAGCCTCAAAGATACGTAAACTATACACCCATTTGATTAAAACATGTTATTAAAACAATTTCAAGAAAAATCATATATATACATTAATAATATATATCGAAGAAATAAATACAGGCGATAAATCCCAAGTAAATACTATACGAGATCTCTGATCTTGCCACCATCTGGCGGCTCGACCATCTAACAGAAATGAGGCCAATCTAACCCTCACAGCGTCATCATTGAGGTCCATCACCTCAAAGCACTGCTCCACCGTGAATGTGAAATCATGGGGATCCTCTCCCATCTTGCTCGAAAATCTAGGCGGAAAAAGCTTCATAAATCTGGCAAGACAGGCCTCAGCGTCAGACTGCGGTGCTACAATAGGTGCAGACACAACTGTCTTTGGTGGGGGTGGAGGAACAGGTGGTGCTGCAGCCACTGGAGCAACTGGCTGACCTCCAGCTGCCTGACCAGCTAACATAGCCTCCACACGAACCATAATCTGCGTGAACCGCTCCAAGGCATCTATCGGACCTGCCGGTGGTGGCGATGGTCCTAGTGTCGCAACCTCTGGCACACTAGCTGCATTATGATGATCAGTAACTGACTGTGCGACAACCTCTACTGGCAGATGCCTAGGCCTACCACAGCCTCTACCGCTGCCACTACCTCTATAAATAAGCAATAATCGTATGCAATCATCAATAGGCATGTAAACGCCACAGTATCAGAACGAATGTCAAAGGACATACAGAGGCAAATCAGACAGACTCAATCAAAGATACCTATGCTCCACACCGACCACAAACTATACGAACCTAAGGCTCTGATACCACATTTGGTATCAGAGTACATAACTACTCAAACTTACGAAACCTAGCCTCTGATACCACCTTTGTCATGACCCATTCCCGGGACCATGACCGTCGTACGAGGTGAACCGCCTGTGGGAGCCCGACCCATCTCGCACAAGCATCAAAGATACGTAAACTATACACCCATTTGATTAAAATATGTTATTAAAACCATTTTAAGAAAAATCATATATATATATATGTATATATATATATATTAATAAAATATATCTAGGAAATAAATACAGGCGATAAATTGCAAAATCTAATATCCCCAAATAAACCCACAATCAACAGACTCAATAACCCAACAGTATATCGGAGAGGAGCATCTAATACAAACGAAATAGCTTGGCAAAAAGGGTGCTACTAACCAAAAGTATTTGTCTCACTGGGCGGGGATGTCAAAAGTTGCCGAGTCAAATCAACCTGCACAATAGAAACAAGGCAACACAGAAAACAAAAAGGGTCAAACCCAGTGAGTGAGGGAAAACACTCCAGAGTGCCTCATACGTGCCTCACAAAGATTGGTTTGAAAACCGTTGGAAAACTACCACATGCACGTATACGACGGGAATGTATATATATATGTATACACACTACATACATAGTATGATTTCAGAAACACGTTTCACAAACGTTTACACCCAAGACAATCACATGCGCATTGGCAAAAATGATACTACTAGTATCATAATCAAGACCATATATACATATTATGGGACCGGTAGCAATCGTGGTGGGAACATCACTCAACCACCTCGATACTGATTGGTGGGAACTACATCACTCAACCACCTCAATAATGATTGTGGGCTCTGCCACTAATCCGATGACAAATCATGTACCGGGTTAGGGCACATGGCTATCGACAACCCTGATAGCTAGGTCAATCATACCTTGGTTTACCAAAGCCTACACACCCTGTAGCAAATGTATCCCATAATCAAAAACATTATCTCAAAACAATCCATGCATTCAACATCAAAACCATCAAAACATATATATCAATATATATATGTAATACTTTTCCAAAACAAATAGTGAACATTTTATTCACATAATCCCATTAGTTAATTAATCAATCCTTAGATTAGTCCGGTTTTAAATATGTGTTATACACATCAAAAACATAATCAGTTTCGAGACACAGCCTATGTGTCTGAAACTGTTATCCACTCACTTGGATGTCTAAGCTCTAAGAATCCAAATCAAACACCGTTTGTGGATGGCTGCTGGTGCTGGTAAGCACAAGATGTTGTAACAAATACAACATAATAATCATCAAATATGGTATTGTGGCCGTACCCAAAATGCATGCAATGTAATGTGTATGCAACCCTCAAAGATCGCTCAATTTCCCCAAATTAATCCTCAAATTCTCCAAATTAATCGACTACAAAACATCATAATTTGGTCCCTCGGAACCACTGTTTACTCGAGTTATTCAGAGCTAACTCGAGTAAACTGAGGTCTGATTTACTCGACTCGAGTTAGACAACAAATAACTCGAGTAAATCATGGTTTACTTTACTCGAGTTAATCCAACATAACTCGAGTAAATCTGAGCTTATCTTACTCGAGTTAACCAAACATTGCTTGAGTAAACCACTTTCCTAGATTATCCAGCTGGACCAATTATTCAAATCAACAGATGAAAATCATTCTTAAACAACTACATTTACTCTAATCATCCTCTTGAACACGAATACATACTCAAATCCATCAAAACAACTCGGAATCCCACCAAATCACCCTAAATCGAGTTGATCAAACCCATTTGGACCCTAATACCCTAGTATGCATAACATTGCAGAAATCATGAGGAAAGAAACACAATCTTACCTCAAGAAACCAAAGGAAGTGCTGGAGAATAACTTGAGAGAGATTGGAAGCGTCTGAGAGAAGTGATTTGGAAGAAATGACTGATTTCGATCGGTTGGGGTCTTTTAAAGACCAAGAGCTCCGAAACGCGTCGTTCCACTTTTGCACAAATAACTCGAGTTACACAATGATTAACTCGAGTTATATGGACCTCGTCTAACTCGAATTAAAATTCTGGATAACTCGAGTTGTATAAGGGTCACACAACTCGAATTACCTCTTACTCTAACTCGAGTTATTCACTCTTCAGACTCGCTACTCAAGGTTCCAAAACACAAACCCTATATGCTCATCAGCATTATCGACTATCAATCTAAACTCTAAACCCTCAATGAGGATGAGCATCAACGATCATCAATCGGAATTCCAATCGCTATAGGGAATATAACTGGAACGGACGGGATATTACAATCTCTCTCTCTCTTCTATTTCTCAGTGAAAATAAAGTGGCAAATATTGGAATAAAGAAACAATAGAGGAAAAAAAGAAGCATAAATTCCTGACCCCAACCAACTTCTTCTTTTTACTTGTTTCTCCTAAAGCTTGCTCTCTTGACCCCTCTTGGCTTTATCTACTTCTTACATTCTCCACTAAATGTATTGATATCTTCATTCTCTTTTGTGGTGGGTTTCATTCACTTCATTAAGGTTTGTTTAATTATCGAAGTTAAAATGGTATTTCATTCCCTTTTTAAAATCCTACCTCTTCAAACAAGGCCAATTATTGAACCGGAAAATTAAATTGCCTCAAAGAAGTAGTTCATGCATGATTGCGTGATTTTTATACGTGACCAGTAATTTGATGCGAACACTGTCTTATTTCATTGCATAATTCACATAGAAAGGTTGATATAACCATTGGCAGAGAACGTCCTACGACATGGCAATAATTTTATCTGACAGTAAGTCCACCATTTTATCGTGTTATAGCAATTTCAATACCTTGTTAATTTTTTTACGGTAGTTTAATCGAAATCAAACTTGAAACGAAATTTATAAGTTGAGTATTATTTTAAAGAGGAAGTATAGATTGATGTTTTTCTTTTAGATATTAAGTCAATTCCACCACTAATAGGTCATTGCCCTCGACCGGGCGGTGATGGTGCATAATCTTCGATTTTTGTGTTGCCTAGTTTCGCAACATTTGTTTTGTTTATTTGTTGTTATTTTTAGTTTCTTTTTTATTTGAATGAGGACCTTTTGCATTTGCAATTGTGTTATATTAGAAAAACAACTCTTCTTTAAAGCTTCTTTGTTTTTTTTGTTTGTAAGATGTAGTTCTCCATTGATGGTTCGTTCCTCAAATTATATAGTTTCTTAGTCGAAGACTTGAGAATGTATGTATCTGATTACTTAAGTAGAATGAATAGAATTTATTGTGTTTTCTAAAAAAATGACATTTAAAAAAAGCATCAATGCCACAAACTTTGGAGACAAATTCTAACAATAATCTATTTTTTTTAAGAAAAAAACATGCATCAATCATAATATTGCATCAAAAATTTATGCAAAACACAACTTTTATATTAGTGAAAATCAATTGGCTGACAGGTAAAGGTGAGTGGAGGCACACGTATGTATTTAGCAAGTTGGCTTGAGTTGATTGGAAGAAAAATGTAAGCATTTGTTAATGAACGTCATGTACTCTTTAATCTCATGTCATTTGCATGTGAAAGTTGATATCACACAGAGATTCATAGTGATCATTTCAATATCTTTTATGAACTCAGAGATACAAACATATACATCTGGATTATGATCTTCTTTCCTGTAATTTTTTTTTCTCGGATTTGATTCAAAAATAAAGAAGCTCTTGTTGGTGCTTTCTCTTTAAAATCAGTTATAAAGCATTTAGAACATCGAATATATTATTGTCAGGCATATATATAGTGGAAATAAAGATAAACATGAAAAAGTTTGTAGGTATAACATGAAGAGGAGGATTTTCTTTTTTTCCTTTCAACTTAGAGCAATACTTGTATGCAAAGATGGATTTGGGCTAACTTTATACTTGGAATGTAGTTTCTAATTATATAATCTATATATTAGACACTTATCAAAAGAACTATATGTTATACACCTCTTATTATTCAATATGAGGTATTTGACAATGTTAAATTATTACCTATCTACTTATCAAAAAAATTAATTATTGCATACCCATTCCATCATTTTATCGAAGTATTAGTCTATTGAAATCATTAGTTTATTTATAATTTGCTTCAGAATTGTATGATCATTTGACGAAAACATTTATTCTTTTTTTTTTACTTGACTATTCCCACACGAGTTGGGTAAAATCTTTGGAGGCAGCAAATAATTATAGTTACCATAATTAAGTCTCACACAAATTGAGTAAGACTTTTATATATGTACAATAAATCTCTATCTATAAAATTCTAGATTTTGTTATACCTAAAATTCAAATTCAGGACTTTAAATTAAAAACGGAGTAGTCCATGTTACCATAGGCCGGTTCTAGGTTATACATGCATTTTGTCATTCTTGAACAAATACTAGTCATACAAATTTGTTCTCATATTAAGGGTATTCATGTTACTAGCACTTCATAAAGATGTTTAATATATCGATATAATATAAAAAGGATAGGATATTCATACTTTTTGGTACCATAAATTTCATCCGCAAGCTACATATATCCACAAATATTGTTCAAATGATTTGGATTAATAGGGATTACAAAAAGCTCATCATGCCATAAAATATTTGACCATTTCAATACCTGTTAAATAAATCGAAAAGCAAGTTTTTCTTTAATTTAAATTGGGTAGGTTGGGGCTTGTGCAATTGTTCAAGATTGTGGAAAATTTCGTTTTGAAGTGGATATAAAGGCACACATAAAGCATCAAATTGGGCTCCACTCAGATTTACTGTCTAGCAACAAGTAACTAAACCTACTCCAAATCCGAGTGATAAAATTGGAATACATGTAAAATTTAGTTGGTGATTGCTAATTATGGATCGAACGATCACTCCAAAATTTGGCAATGCTTAATAGGATTGGTGTATATAATTATCAAATAATTGTGATGTCTTTCTTTAAACTGACATATTGGAAGGATATAATAGCCGGAAACCTAATTATCTCAATGATACTTGAGATCCGTGCACTTTTGACTATAAATATTATATAATATATAGACAAGACAAGCGATATTAGTGTTGATTTCCTTGCCATAAGAAAATAAGAGGATTTAACACAGAAAGGACCGTTTAAATGGATAGGAAATTTGTGAGATTATGGGTTGGCATAAAGTTATCAACGCAATAGTACTAATATTTTTTTTTCTTATTAAATCGAGCACTAAATTACTAGAATTTTTTTCTATCCATTTCATTTGGATGTTAAATTTTAAGAACAAGTACATGGGTATGAGTTATCATGAAATTAAATTGTAAAAATAATGTTAAGATTAAGTTGTAAAATCATGTAAAGTGCATGGAGCATTAATGAAATTTTACTTCAACAAGAAAAAAAGGGTCGAATTTGATATCCAAATGTTAAAAGAAATACCCAAGAATTACCAAAAGGAGGGTTTCCTAGGAAGAACAAGAACTAGAGAAAACATTGAAAATACACATTGAAGTGTACAGGCACATTTCGAGATAATAATATCACAAATTAGACTTACCACCCCCAAAAACACAGCCGATTCATCATGGGCAATTCTTCAGCTAGCTCCATAAGTGACTTCAGCTCAGAAAGAGGAAAACATAGCAGTGAAACCAAAAAGAGAAGGAATTAAAAACCCTTAATGCGCCCCAATGTCATGACTTAACTTTCTGTACTTTCCTCACCCTACCAATGTATTTTTTTTTTACATAGAAGAACGGGAAAGCAAAAAAAAAAAGAAAAGAAAAGAAAACCACACCCTCGCATTGATCATTCTTACATGCTTCTAGCCATCATTTCTTGATATCTTCTATAAGATTCTTGCTTCTCCAACCTGAACTTCTCATGGCAATTTGCTATGAAGATATCGGCTAGCCGGTCGATCTCATTGACAGTACAACTCTCTCCTTCAACACCAGTACCCTTCTTTTCCTCCAACCATTGAAGATACCCTGAAAGCTGAGACTCAGAATTCATATCTTCTTGGCTTGTAATTGCTGAATTCCATGAAGGGTCATAGTAAACACACTCATTAAGAACTGGTGCAGGTACTGGTAACACATGAGACGAGCACCAATTGTAATGAAACCTAAATGAACCCAAGAATAGTTTCATGTTCTTGTGTTTGTTTCTTTTGTTTTCTTTTGAGAGGTACAATAATTGCATAGGTTGGTTAAGTTCTTTGAGAATCCGAATCAGAATGGATTTGGCTTTGGATAATGCACGTATGACACGGCACATGTGCGAGACAATGAGGGTGTGAATTAGGGTTTTGATCTTCATCAAGCTTAAGGTAGAAGATGAGGAGGAAGAGGATAACTTTGTGGAGAAAACTTGAAGATGGTGTAAGGTTTTGAGGTAGGAGGGTGTAGAAACCATGTTGTTTGGTGGGTTTTGCCTAGGTGAGTGTGGTGGGGTACTTCTTGAACCTTGTTCAAATGGATTTATAAAGGATCTTGATTACCATTTTGCCACTAGACTCTGGGTTTATTTTAAAGGACTACCATACCCCAAATTCACTTAAATTTGAATTTCGCTTTTTCTTGGATATGTATTTGATATGGACTTTATATATATCTGTTTGCTTACATATATTATAATTGACTTCGTACTTCAAGATATATTAAGTCAGTTAAAGTAATTCAGTGTACATTTTTCTTTTGACTAAGTAAACTTTCAGAATGATCATATACTATTTTTTTTTATCAAGATTGTATACTATTTTTTAGTCGACTTTTTGACGAATAATTTGAGTACAATACAACATGATTGAAATCCTTAATTTTTTATTGTGCAATTCATACACCAAATGACTTGAGCTAATTTTAAAAATTACGATTTGACTTCTCATATGATAAAAAAAAACTTTTTACTCAAATATGAATACTCGCTAACAATTTTTTTATTTCAAATATTGATAAATCAATAAATTGAGTATAATAATAGTGAGATGTTTGTTTTTAGTATAGACTATAGACTAAATACATATTTGTATGTTTGATCGATTGTGTAGTGAAAAAACAAATAGTGCAACACATCATTTTAAAATTATAATATGCTTGTAATATAAATATTATATTTGAATATGGTAAAGTAAGTCCAAATAGAGTTCATACAAGAAAACAAGCAAGTCTAATATAGATAATAGCTCACTGCCACTGAGGGTTACTGGGTCTTATAATAATAGTGAAAGCTAACCGAGAACGGCCATCTTCTAGGCTTAATCTTCGCAGAAATTACTAGCCCGATAAATATAATAAAACATATGATACCTACTAATCTTGTAATTAAATATGCTGAAGAGATAAGTTAATTAAGCATAATTAACCACTAGATGCACTTTTTCTTTTTTGTATTTGTGACGTAAGAGTCATTTCTTTAACAAAAGTTGACGTTGGTTTTCACACTAGAAGGCTTAGATTGAAGTATCGGCCGATTTGGTGACCCTGAAATTCAGGGGACACTTCACCTGAGTTTCTGTGAAAAATGAAAGAAAGAGGCATAAATATATATAGTAAGTGCTGTCACATTTCACAGAGGTCAATGTTGTTATTGCACAGAAACAAATGAATGGAACCTTGCATAGTTTAGTTTATGTATTCTTGAGTTACGTTGTCAGAAAAACGTTCTGTTTTAAAATTGGGAGAAGCCCATGTTTCAGTTTGATTCTCTTACAGCATTGATCACTGTATTCTTTTTTGCTAGTTGCTTCTTGTTTACACTATTTGTTTTGTATTGTTTTATATGGATACATTCGTTTCAAGTAGTCAAATATGATCACTGGTTGCCAACTTTGTCACATTTAGCAGGGTCATGGTTTTTTTTATAAAAGAAATCAAATCTTTAATTTTATAAAAATGCATATGTGTAACCATGCATGAATTATCGTAGGATATAGTAATCCATATGACATGCAAAGTATATATTTTTAATGTCAATATTGATTTGCAGCCTTCGTTTGGTTCACATTCTTTATCTCAGCGAAATAAATTCTAAGAAATCAAGTTACTGACCCCGTGAGGATAGCCTGACAGAAAGGGTGTGTGACCCTTGTTCGCACGGCGTGGGTTCGAGTGGGAGTGACGATAATTTTGTATTGCCTATTGTCGCGGATTCGTGTCGTGCATTAGAATAAGGAATCCCCGGAAGCTTACCTCACTGCGGTGCTACGGTGACCTCACTAGTGCACGGGTCCAAGCCCGCTGCCGGTGTCAGCTATGACTCTCGGAAATATTTCGTAGCGGGGAGGTAATGCCTTCATGATAATGCCCAACAAGAGTATACTCCTACTGGTAGCTCCCAACTCCCTTTTTCACCGATAAAAAAAAAAAAGCAAGTTACTGATTATCTTCTCATCAGCTTCTAAAAATTGTGAAAGTAAAGTGATCAAAATTCAATTCGACACCATATTTCTAACCAAACAACATCATTTTTACCATTTTCTTATTACCAAACTAAGTTGGGTTAGGCTATTGTTCTTTTAGATTAATGTATTTTATGTACTTTTAACGATTTAAATCTAATTAATTAAAATTTAGCTGTTTAAATATAGTCAACACATTAGAATAATAAACAATAGAGCTCATATATTTTAATGTGTTATCTGCATTTAAATCGTTAGATTTTAATTAATTCGATCTGAATCGTTAAAAGTACATAAAACATATTAGTTCGAAAGAACTAAGGGTGTTGTCGGTTCCGGAACTGGCGGTTCCTGTTTGTCAAATGTGAGAACCGGAACCAAACCGTGGTTCCCACGGTTTGGTCTGGTTTCGATTCCTGTTCGGTTCTGACCGGTTCAACCGCATGTTCGATTTCAGTTTCGGTTTGTTTTTTTTAAAAAAAAAAATTTGTTTTTAATCCATTATTTTATCCCATCATTTTTTCAGTTTATAAATTTTTTATATTTAATAATTAAATATAGTATCAATAATACATTGTATTCCAAAGATTTTTTTTAATAATTTCCAAATAAATTAACTATTCTACTAGTAATTATATTATATAATTTTAAACAAAATAAAAAAAAAACTAGAAACTCTTCCTCTCTCATCTCCTTGGGTGGAAATTGATTGAGTTTGACTCTTTTGAGTTCTAATATTTTCAACTTCAATATTTTCAAAATTTCTATTTTCACAAAATTTTTCATTACTCTAAAATAAATATGAAAATATTAATTAAATATAATAAAATAACAAAATAAATTAAACTATAGTAAAAAAGTAAAAGAAATTTAAAAAATGTAATTGCAAAAAATAACTTTAAAAAATATAAATAACGTAATTATAATAATAAAATATATAAATAATTAATAAAAAAATTTAGAGAAAAATAAATTTGTGAGAGAGTGTAGAAGAGATTGAGAGAGAAGAAATAGTGTAAATTAGATAGAAATGGGTGAGGTATTTATAGAATTGAAAAAAAAAAGTGAAATAACTGTTAAACCGGCGGTTCGACGGTTTTTGAATGGGTGAAACCGGAACCTAAACCGAAACCATTCAGTTTTGGTCTGTCGGTTCCAGTTCCTGTTCGGTTCTGATTTTAATCGGTTTTGACCGATCCGATTCCAGTTCATTTCACCGGTTTCGGTTTGATTTTTACCTGTCTAGAAAGAACCATAAGCTTTATGAACCAAGTTTTAGTATGTAAACAGTTGATATATTAAGTAAACAATTGATATATTAAAATATTTATTTGGTGACTAATAGTTTGTAGTATAATAATAATTATAATTTTTAACGCTAAAATTTGATTTTCAATGAGTTAAATAAAACTATATATTTTAATTTAACGGAAGCAAATAAAATGAACCATAAAAAAAGCTTCTTGATATATATTGTATCTTTGTCGGATCAACAGTTTTATTAGGTGATTTAATACTCCTGGATGAGTCAAAATATTTTTGACATTATCAAGAATTTGTCTGGAAAAACGTATCTATAATTTGACATCAGTGATTTCAAAAAAAAATTGATATCAGTAAAAAATTCTCTTAAATCCTGATCTAAGTAAGAAATCGATCAATGATATCCAAATTCAAATAATTTTAATTCATTGTGGGCCAAGATTCTGAATCTATCATATTTGGTTGCGTAGCGCTCGGTAGAGATGTCTTGTCAGTCAAACGGTTGTTGTGCACAACCACCGAGGCTCTGCAACAACCCAGTTTTTTTTTTCACATTTCAGGTTTGTTTTCCTTTTTTTTTGTCTATACCTTTTTTTACACTTTTTACTCCTCTCACAATTTTAATTATTTTCTCACAATTTTAATCTAATTTATTCTTTATCATTTTACTCAATTATTTCTTAATTTCTCACCTTTTTATTTTACTTTTTAACAAAATATAATTTAAATTTTAACCAATCATACTCTTAACATCTCAATTTTTATGATTTTTAAAATTTTTAAAACCAACTCAATCCCTTTCATTTACTAAATTTACCAAATTCTCAAAATTTTTATAATTTAAATATTTATTCAATCAACCATTAAGTTTTATTTTACTAAAATTATTATTTTTAAATATTCAATTAAATAATTATTAAAATAAATATTAGATATTATAATTTTTAAAATAATATTTTAACTCAAATATCAACTCACAAAATATTTATGGGAAATAAATATTTTTATTATAACTTAGATGTTATAAATAAAAGAAATAATGAGTGACATGATTGTAGGTCACATACTAAAGTATAATGAAAAGTTAACTAATAGAGAGAGATAATATATTGAGTGAAGAGTTTTTGAATTGTTGATGTGGAAGATTCATCAACCTTAAAATGAGTAAATGCATTAGAGATGCCCTTATAACATACAAATTAACAAGCTAATTTGGCCTTCTCGCATCGACATGACATTACTAATGATCCATTTTTTTCTTTTTTTTTTTTTTACAAAGAGCGGACAATATATTAGAATATATTGGTTTTTCTTTATTACGATTGAAGTGATTTTCTTGAATAAGATTGAAGCCAACCCTTGAAAGAATTGATTAGAGTCAAAATGGGGCGAATTTGTGAAGGAAAACAAGCCGTTGTAAAGACACAGACGATCTACACGAGCATGGCATAGACCGTGTGATGGAATGGAAGGCGAAAAGAGCACGAACTGGGCAGACACGGCCTTGGCCATGGCCGTGTCCCAGCCTGTGGAGTTTCAGAGTGCATTTTTCCCATCACACGATCACAGGTTTTTTCCGTGTCGTAAAGGTTCCACCCGTATCTTGCTTCTCTTGCTCGTGTCTTGGTTCTAAAGGGTTTTAGGGTTTCCTTGTTTATTTTAGCTTGTATTCTTTGTAAACTATAAATAGGTGGCTTGCGAACAATCATGTAAGCATTTGAACGTCGATTTGGCTCTGAATAATATAATTACTAGCTCTCTGCCCGTGGACGTAGGTCGATTGACCGAACCACATAAATCTTGTGTTCTTGTGTGATTGCTCTTGTTTAATTCCGCATTCTTCTATCGCCTAGAATTCCTGACAAGTGGTATCAAAACCATAGAAGTTTGTTCATAAACTCTTGGGTTCGTTCTGCAGAAAGAATATGTCTTCATACAAATTCGAGATTGAAAAATTCAATGGGTCGAATGATTTTACGCTGTAGAATTTGAAGATGAAAGCGATTTTGGTTCAGCAGAAGTGTGAGGAGGCGTTAGAAGGTGAAGAAAAATTACTTGAAGAACTAACTACAGTACAAAAAGCTAAGATTGTGAAGAGGACACATAGTGCAATTCTATTGAGTCTAGCGGATGAAGTCTTGAGGGAGGTAGCTGATGAAACTACTGCAGCATGCTTGTGGAAGAAGCGGGAGAGTAGGTATCAGAAGAGATCATTGTCGACTAAGCTTTATAAAAAGTGGCGGTTGCATACCTTGAAGATGATCGAATGGATGCACGTAACAAAACATCTTGATAAATTTAATAGGATTGTATTAAATTTGAAAGGTGTTGGTGTTAAACTTGAGGAAGATGATCAAACTATGTTTCTGTTATATTCTTTACCTGACTTGTATGAGAGTTTTGTTGATACTATCATATATGGTAGAGATGGAATCTTGATTAATGATGTTAATGATATTCTATTGTCTAAAGAACTGAAGAGGTTAACTTCTATTTCAAGTGGAGACAGTGTGGAGTTCGGGTTAACTGTGAGTAGGGGCAATATAATGGGAAAGAATCATGGGTTAATGTGTTATTACTGTAAGGAGATTGGGCACATGAAAAAGAATTGTCCACATAGGGGAAACAAAAAGGAATCAAGGGCAACAGTAGTTCAGAATAATTCTGTGGGGTTTTAGGATAATTTTGATGAGGGAGAAAGCAGTGAAATTTTGACAGTTACTGCATCTAGGTCTGAAGATAGCTAGATTATTAACACTGGAGCAACTTATCACACTACCTTTTCTAGGAAACTGTTTGATTCTTTTAAAGAATGGTGAGACAGTGTGAATTTAGGAGATAGTGAGAAAGTGAGTGTTGAAGGTAGTGGCTCTTTGAAGATTAGGATGCATGACGTGACAGTCAGAAAACTTGATGCTTGGTATATCCTGTGGTTGTGGAGAAATTTGATTTCTGTTGGTGCTTTGGCTAAGTAAGGTTGTGGTTTCTCTGAAAGATGTGGAGGAATTCGGGTGTTCAAGGGTTCATTGGTAGTGATAAAGGGTAAATTGCTAATAGATTAAGGACTGTTATAAGTTCTACATAAAAACGGATGGAGTTTGTGATCAAGACTCCAGAACAGGTAAATATTGGTCATGTTGATCTACGAGGGCTAACAACAAGTGAACCAAGACATGATAATTGTGTTGATGATAGACAAATGCAATCAATGAAAAATACAGGAAAGGTGTGGGGTGGTGTGTTATTAGGAGTGGATGGAAAGCTAGCTAGTGAAGGCAAGTCCGACATGGACTTGTTTCGTTGTTGCAGGACTTGAGGCCCTTCGGGGGGTGTGGAAAATGAGTGATTCTAGGTTCTGAGTTGTACGGGAAAAGAAAATTCACTTCAAGGTGGAGAATTGTTGAGATTGAAGTGATTTTCTTGAAGAAGATTGAAGCCAAACTTTGAAGGAATTGATTAGAGTCGAAATGGGACGGATTTATGGAGGAAAATAAGTTGTTGTGAAGACACGAACGATCTACACGGGCGTGGAATAGACCGTGTGATGGATTGGAAGCCGAAAAAAGCACGAACTGTGTAGACATGGCCTTGGCCATGGCCGCCCCAGCCTGTGGAGTTCTAGAGTGTATTTTTCCCATTACACGGTCACGAGTTTTGTCCGTATCTTAAAGGTTCCGCCCATGTCTTGCTTCTGATGGGTTTTAGGCTTGGGTGACTTTTGTAAACTATAAATAAGTAGTTTGAAAACAATCTTATAAGCTTTTGAACGTTAATTTGGCTCTGAATAATAGAATTACTAGCTCTTTGCCCATAAACGTAAGTCGATTGACCAAATTACGTACATCTTGTGTTCTTGTGTGATTGCTCTTGTTTAATTTCGCGTTCTTCTATCACCTAGAATTCTTGACATTCTTCTCCTAATATAAGCTTTTCTAAACTATGCTTCATAATTAGAGCATTAATTAATAATAAAATTTGAAACAGGCATTTCGATAATAATGATTTAAATTTCTGCATTGTGTAGTACGTCCCTTCAAGGATGGCCCATATACTGATATTTACATTGAATGCTCTTTAACTTTTACATATATTCTTTTTTTTTTATTGATAAAAAAAGAGTTGGAATTGATCAGTAATAATATATTCCTGCTGAGTTTTACTATATAGGTATTATCTCCTCGCTATAAAATATTCTCGAGAGTTATAGTTGACACAGATATCAAAATTGCTCTAATACATATATTCCTTTTTTTAAAAGCAAAGTTGCTAACTAATTAATTATGCAAACCAAAGGCTAACATTTGTAACTCAGCATAAACAAAGTTATCTTGTGGTTTATTTTCACATCTCTTCATTGTCACCTTGTAGAGTTTCGGGGAATATTATTATGCTTAGAGCACTTTAATTAGTTACCAAGAAACTTCCTCTTAATTAGTTTAAAGGTATGATGAACAAAGTTCTCAATCCATTTATAGGAAATTGATAAAAAGAAAGAAAAAGGGTATATATACATAGCACTTCTTCCCATAAAACAAAAAACTAATGTCATTATTTTTTTGTTTTAACTATTTCAACATTGATAGGAATTTCGATAAGAAAAAAAATTACTTGTTTCCCAAATGAGCACCGCCACTTTAAAAACAATTCAATAAATCCTTGTAGTAATTTTGGACCAATCCTCATCAACTTCTTGAGAAAATGGGGCTATTTTGGGTTTGTTTAATCGGTGGGTGTAGTCTATGTGAGGGTTTACACATACTCTTTCAATGGATAAAAACTCTCAGATTTGACACAACAAGCAAGAAGCTACCATCGATTTTTTTTAAAAGAAAAAAAATACTTTCAAACTATATTTGTTAATTGCACGCACTATCGATATTGGTGCTATTATGATCAATCTGAAGTGGTACTCAAAATGTCGATGTCCTCCTAATCATTGCTAACTTGAACGAGTTCACTTTCAAAGAAAGGTTAAAAGAAAAGCATTAGCATGATGCAATCCAAATCGCACACGGATAGGATGGCTTCGTTCACATGAATGTGTGATTGCAAAGAATATGTGTATGCATCACCTCAATGTGAATGCATTCATCTCCAAGCAATGGTGTTGTAAAAAAAAATAATTGCCGAACTAATTACAGGTCAAAATTAGTGTTTGGTAGACTCAAACTGAATTGATGTACTAAATGCATCATCGAACTTGCGCATATAGAACTAAAACTTAGAGTGCAAAGCAAGTATATAAAAGAGATGACGAATTATGTTTTTGTTTAAATCACAAAGCAAGTAAATTTGTAAGAAAAATGACATATTATTTATGTTTGTTGAAGACTAAATTTTTAGGGTATACTCAACCACAATTCCTATTATCATGATGATCATTGATATCCTTTTATTGCAATGATTAAAGATTATATATGGAATCAGATGTCACTTTTATTTGTTCTTGGTCATAGCTTTCACGTTCTTCTCAAAACACAAATTATGTACAGTTCCGTACGTTTTGTCGTTGAAACAGATTGCATATTTTCTCATTTGCCAAAATTGACTGGTAATATCTTTTTGTTCACGACTAAAGAGTTCCAAAACTCAAATATTTTGAGATAAATAGATGCTTGAATTAATATTGAGATCTAATTTTTTGAAACATGTTTGACGAAATTTTATCGGTTTTTTGGAGGAAAATTGTCACGACCGGAGTTTGGACCATGACCGATTTACGAGACGATCCGAACTATAGGTTTGGCCCGCATAAGCCTCGAATGATTAGATCATCTACCCAATTCATTTTACCAAAGATTACTAACCAGATTATTAAGCATGAACTAACTATAATATTAAACATATAAAATTCTAAACGTAATGGAATATAAATTATTAACCAAATAAATATAAACTTTAATGAGTATTATAACTAACAAATTGACAATCAGAACTCCATAACCTGCAGATATCCCGATTATGGAGCATCTACTAACACAAATATATTGGGCCCGAACAAAAGGGCATCCACTACTGAACAAAGATCCTCACTGAGCACAGACACCGAGATAACCTGAAATGCCAACAGAAGATTGTGAGAAAACTCAGTGAGGGACAACACATAAACCGTTTTGAAAATATTTTCAGAAAAATACCGCATGCACGTATATACTCATAAAATACTAATATACACCAAATATGTACTAATATTGGTTAGAAAATATTTCTCCTAACAGTTCGCAGACAAGCAAATAATATGCGATCAAGCATAATAAATATGAGATAAGTAACATATCAAAAAATCAGATAATTATCATATTGCAACCAACATGTAGTCAAGTACATACTACAATTACATAGTCTCATAAGTATACTAAAACTAATATCACTTATCACACCCCTTTAATATGCAAATACATCTCAATGCATCAAATCAGAATTTAGAATCGAACCAACAACCTTAAGAGTCTAAACAATACACAACTCAAAAGGGCTAAATAGCTAACAGTCTTAGGGGCACCCTAAGGGTTCAAGGCTGGGACAAACACAAACCAATTCATAAGAGCATATCTGCGAGCATCTCCAGCATGAAATACCCTACCAGATCACAACATAACATATTGCAGGGGTGTGATTTATAATGCAGACTAAAAATGAGTATTAGCCAGAAGGCATACATATGTATGTATGTATGGAATATTGCCACCAGAGAATATATATATATATATATACACACACACACACACGTATGTGGACTACTGCTATCAGAGAATATATAAGTATGTGGACTACTGCCACCAGAGAATATATAAATAGCACTTAGGCTTATACTACCGGTAGTAAACACTAAGGTGGTAACCAGTGACAGAGTCAAAAATCTAGCTAAGCAACGACCGAATCTGCTTAACCAAATTACTGGCTACATGATATAAACGACAAAAAACAGTATTTATATAGATAAAAAATTAAATTAAATTAAATATTTTAATACATGTAGTAATTATATAACTATTTTTGCACATTCGAACTGAAAGATGATAGTTGATTTCGACGTTGCAAAATAGCCTCATTATCAATAGGTATAAACTCAAATATATATTTCTTAGCACAACGTTGCAAAATAGACTCGTTATGAATTCATTGCCTGGATTCAAAAAAACATGATATGAAGTAGCATAGAGTTGCGGTTTCAGAAAAAAGAAAAAAAAAAGGTTATCCCTTACTAAGGTTTTATGACAATGTTGTGTATATTAAGCCTTGGCCTAAGCAAATGCTTCAAAGTCTTTCAGAGAGCAGCAATTTGTTGAGGCCATGTTTTGGGCTTAGTTGATTTAGAGAGAAATTGAAGAATTGTTGACACCCTTAAATGAAAGGGACCAGATATGGTATTTCTGAAAAGGTGTAGACACAATCATACATTATGTGAAAGCTTAAAGGGGTTAAAATAATTTCCCCAACAAAAAGGGTAATTTGTACCAACTAAAATGACATTCTTGTTCCTTGCTCTCTCCCAAACGAAAGACCTCTCTCTCTCTCTCTCTCTCTCTCCCATTTCCAGTCTCTTTCACTCACACTCATCTAATCGTTCCTTCTACCCATCACTATCTTTAACCAATTTCATCTTAGTCTAAAATTATTCACCAACCAATGAAAGTGAAATCAATGAAGCCCACCTGAATCGCAACTCCGCAAGTTTTCATTGCATTAGGCAGGGTGGGGTCAATGGTGGAGCCCCGCCAGATGGGGGCTCCTATGGCCCTCCTCTGGTGGCAGGCCACTGCTGGTCCTAACGTGGCTCCGCCCCTGGCGTTAACATAATATAAGTATCTTATAACAAAATATAAAACATGTAATAGTATCAACCAAGCATGCAGAAAAAAATAATTAATTACAAAATTTATTACAAAATACATTATAATATACAATATATTATGCAACTTGCATATCTTTCTTAACATAATTATTAATCAAAATATTTAATACAACACAAACAGATAATCACTGAACATATTTTATCTTATAAAATACAGATATAGAATAAAATAAATACTTTGCAAAGGCATCTATAAAGAATCTGACAAGCGTACAAAACAGACAGATATTTACAGAATATATATATAAAATCCTAAAACAAAATATTTAATATTGAAAAATATGAATTACCTCAAACAGATTTCTTATCACAAAATCTCACACAAACCAAATTTTGGTTCCCCGAACTTTTAACTGGTCTAAATTACATATCAGAGTGAGAGCACGACTAAAACAAGATAAGTTAGAAAAAACACAACCTGTGTGTCTATAATGACATCCAACTCACCTAGAAGCCGAGCAAATTTATTCTATAAAACACAAAAATAGAATAAAATAAATACTTTTCAAAGGTAGTTATAAAGAAGCTAACAAGTGTATAGAACATACATATATTTACAGAAAAAATATATAAAAATCCTAAAACATAATATTTAATATTGAAAAATATGAATTACCTCAAATAGATTTATGATCACAGAATCTCACACAAACCAAATTTTTGGTTCACCGAACCTTTAATTTGTCGAAATTACATATCAGAGTGAGAGCACGACTAAAACAATATAAGTTAGGAAAACACAATCTATGTGTCTATAATGGCATCCAACTCACCTGGACGTTGAGCAAATAATTTGGCCGCGCACCCCCAATGGATGACCGGTCACCTCGGATATCAAACAAACTGAAAGTAGAAAAAATTATAATGGAGTCAAACATGGTACGATATTGTGGCAGTACAGAGTATGTATGGAATGCAAAGTGAACCTCAAACTCCTAACGACGTCAAAAAACCTATTTCAATCGAAGATCTAACTTAAAATAAAATATTTACAAAAATTAGGCCTCAAACACTCAAAATATTGAATCTAATCCTTTCGGCAAAAATTTGTTTAAAAATACCCTTCTCTAGATTTATCCTACAAAAATCATTCCAAACCCCTCAAATCACCTCTAATCATACTTAGATACATAAATCATTCATCAATTATATCAAAGGAACAAGAATTCATCACAAATCTAAACTTTCCTACATCAAACCCTAACTCATTCAACAAAACCTCTAACAATATCGACTGTAAACCAAAACCCATACATTATCAAGTTCATTCTATCATAATGTAACAGAAACTAACTCAAATCAAGTCAAAAATTCTTTCAAAATTGAAATTGTAGCTCAAAACCGTCACCCAAGCCATTCCAAGCTTTAAACACAACATACATGCATAAATAACAAAACCAAGCTAAATCCTTTCATTCCCAACATCATACAATCATAATTCATCAATATCTAAATCAAACCAAACCAGAAATTGAGCCAAAACTGAAACCCTAGCCAAATGCTCAAAAACGTCATTCTTGCAACCTAGCTCAAACAATGCATAAATGGGAGAAATAAATGAATTAGAGACTTAATCTTACCTCAAATTGATGAAAGGAATGAAGAAGGAGCAATTAGAGAGGAGGATAGATAGATTTTAGGTGAAGAGGAGTGGAAGAAATGAAGAATAGACGAGTTGGGTTGGTTGAGAAGGTGCTTAAAAGCCCTCTCACCAAAACGCACTGTTTCACTTGTTTCAAAGGAACAATGTACGTTGCACATGGGATAACGTACGTCTTAGGCACTTCACGTACGTTATGGAATATATGACGTAAGTCATTCGGCCGGATAATGCGCCCAGAAGCTTCTGTTTCAAAATTTTCATGATCAACGTACATCATACAAAGCATAATGTACGTCATTGCTTGCATAACACACATTTTCAATTCAAAACGTACATTTTGAAGTTTTCCAGATGGCATACGTCTTCAAGAAGGCTAATGTACATTTTGGCATGTCAGACAACGTTTCTCGTCTTCCTTCACTTCCACACATGCATAAGATCATTCCTAGAGCTCAACAACACCAAACCTTACCAAAATATTATCATTAAACATCATTAATTACCAGCCCAAACATTTAATCATCTTCAGAACATCGAATGATCAAATCAAATTTGATTAGGAAGCGACATCTAGTCGGAACCGACAGGGTATTATTGGACCATTCCGATTGGATTCCTATAGCATTACGTTTGTCTCTATAGTGATTTGGAGTGTTTGAAGATGATTGGTATATCATTCTATAATGTTTGGTGTTTAATTGGTCCCGAGAATGATGATAATTATGATTCTAAGTTGGAAATGCCTTGGAAGAGAGATTTTGTGTGCGTAGAGGATGTTGGAGGCTTACTACGTACATTATAGGGTTCCTACTGTAATATCCGATATTTTTTGATTAAATTTTGGTTATTTTATAATTAATTTGGAAAATAATTTTTAAATTGGAAAATTAAATTTTTGTATTTTAAATATTAATTGGGTGATTAATAAAGTTTTTCAAGTAATTATAGTTGATTAATTAAGTGAAAATTGGTGATAATTGAGAATACAATCGGAATGAAAGAGGAATAAGCTACTGGGCGTCATGCTGCATTGTTCATAGAGTTGTCGTTCGTGTGTCTCCTGGCCGTTTCTTATAAACGAACGACGCGTCGTTGTGTCCAGGTGCTGCGGTCGTTCTTTGCCTCCTTGTGTCGTCCGTGACGCCCTGTGCTGTGCCAACAGAAACGATGTCGTTTCATCTCTTGCTTTCAAATCACACCGCCCATTTCCACTACCCGTCTTATTTTCTTCGAACTTTGAAACCCAAATCCACCACCCATATCAACTCCTTTTCTTCTCTTTCTTCTTCAGTTCTTCACTCCTGCACTTCTTCTTCAGCTCTCCTTTCATTCCATATCTTCTTCTCTTCAGATAAGGTAAATATTCATGGCTCAACTTTCCTTCATTTCTGTCATAACAATAGCATGGTTTCCTTTCATTTTATGTTTTGCTCCATATTTGTTGGTAGAGATTGAGCTTCAATTTGGCATGAATTCTGGTTGAATGTTGAGTTTTTTGGTTGGATTTTAATGGGTTTAAGATAATAAAATAGGAGAGGTTGAAGGTGATAGTCGGGTGAAGTTTTCTTGTAAGTTTTGTAGGTTGAACATAAGGTGTGGGGCTGTTTAATTAGCTTTGAAATTTTTGGAATGATTTGGAGTCAATCTTATGAATTATGAACTTATTTGAAGCTGGTGAGAGTGTTTGATTCGGAAAAAAAATTGAAGGAAAATGGGATTTGATGATTCTGGAAAATGTTTGAATGAGTTGTGATTATGTAATGTTATGAACAAAGGGGAGGGTTATGATTGGTTGAAAAGTGAGGACTAAAGTGGATATTTGGCAAGTGGGTCAAATTATAATTTCTAGAAAGTTTGCCCAAAATGTATTTTTGAGAAAAATAGTCAATTTTGTAATTTTAGAAAAGTTGAGGATTGACTTGCAATTTTAAAATACTTGGAGGAATGATTTATAAATTCTAAAAACTTTAGGGACTAAGTCATAATTTGCCAAGTCTTGGGGACTAAAATGTAATTTTACATTGGTCGGAGACCAAACTGTAATTTTAAGTAAATTTTGAATTTTGGATTAAGAATGATAGAATATCATTCGAAATAGATTTTGGGGATCTTTTAAGGGTCCGAGTTTGTATTTGCATTGCATAGCATTTAGTACAACTACAATACCGCATTTCGATTTGTCTATGATATATCTGTTGATATATATTTGTTTGTTCAGCTTCCTGTTCCTGTCAGCGAGACCAGCCACCGATGAGTGGGGCTTGACTGACGATTGAGCTTGAATTTCCAAGTGAGTGAATAACGGCTTCAGATACATAGATTGTGTCTCGAAACTACTATTGTTTTGTTAAGCTGGACATGTTATTTTGAATATGGATTAATTTGAGGATTGACTAATTAATAAACTCATTATGTGTTTAATAATCAGTATTGTGTTTCAAAACTGATATATATGTATTATATATCTTCTTACGAATTTTGATGCTAATTGCATGCTATGATTTATACTATGTAATTGTAATACCCCGCCTGTTTCGATAGGAATCATGTAGCATTCCATTGATTTTTTTTGAATCCGGATGTCCGGAGTTAGTTCGTACACTACTCTATTTCTCTTAGGTGTTTGATTGGTCTCGGGGATGTTGGTGTAGATGATTCTAAGTTGGGATTGCCTTAGAATTTGAGTTTTTATATGTGTAGAGCAAGCTAAGGCTTACAACGTGCGTTGTAGACTTACTACGTGCGTTGATGGCTTGTTGGGTTAGAGGACCATTCACATTCCCTCGTCTGCGCGCACGATGAAGGTTATTTGCTCGTTGAAGCGTGTGACACGCGTTTTATGGTGTGCTACGTGCGTTGATCATCGTTCTGGGTTTGAGAGTCTTGGATCTGGGTTTTATGGGTGTTCTACCCATTTTGACAACGCCCGTTGATTGGGGTAGTACGCACGTTGAACGTTTACAATACGCGTTGTAGAAAGTGTAAAGCGCGTAGATGCCACTTGTCTGGGCGAATTTCCGCGAAACACAATGTTTTTGTAATATCCAGTATTTTTGGAATTTAATTTTTGTTATTTTCTAAGTATTTTTGAATTAATTTTGGTTATTTTCTAATTAATTTAGAAAATAATTAATAATGTTGGAAAATTAGAAATTTTGTTTTAAATGTTAATTGGATGATTAATGAAATTTTTGAAGTGATTAGAGTGATTAATTAAGTAGAAATTACTGAAAAATCAAAAATAAAATCGGATTACAAAGGAAAAGGAGTGATTGGTCGTTTGGGTGCTTTCAGCGTGTTACACGTCGTTTTGGATTTGGGGAGTTGTCGTTCGCATGGTTCTGCTTTTGTCTATGTTCTGTTGAGCTGAAGACCACGTGAAGCGACACACCGTTTCTCCCAGGTGAAGCTGTCGTCCGAACACTTCGCATGTTAGCGAGACTAGCCACCGATGAGGAGGGCTTGACTGACGTGAAGAATATTTTTGGGGATATTTTGAGGGTTCGAGTTTGCATTTGCATTGCATAGCATTTGATACCCCACAATACAACATTTCAATTTGTCTATGATATATCTATTGATATATATTTGTTTTTTTAGCTTCTTGTTCCTGTCAGCAAGACTAGCCACCGACGAGTAGGGCTTGGCTGACGTGTGCGCTTGGATTTCCAGGTGAATGAATAGTAGCTTCAGACACATAGTCTATGTCTCAAAACTACTATTATTTTTTTATGTTGGGCATACTATTTGAATATGGACTAATATGAGGATTGGCTAATGATTTAAACTGATTATGTGTTTAATAATCAGTATTGTGTTTGAACTGATATATATATGAATTATATATCTTCTTACGAATTTTGATGCTAAACGTATGCTATGATTTTATACTATGTAATAGAATAACATGATTTAGTTTTCTAATATGGAGCACCCGTACTATGGGTAGTAGTAGCCTTTGGTATACCAATGCGCTAAGAAATCCCAGCTACCAGGGATGTCGGTAGCCATATGTTCTGATCCAACACAATATGTGTTAGTGATTAGTGGTGGAGTCCACATCACATATGTTCTAGTTCCAAATGCACACATTTGATATGGTCCCATATTTACAATATATGTTTTGACTCTGAAATTGTATTTGATATGTTTTTGTTGTCTGCTATTTGCTTTGTTTGCGAACGTTTTAAAAATGATTTTCGAACGCTACTACGTATTAGCATGTATGAATATTTATATATATATTTGTCCACCTATATTGCATGTGGTAGTTTTGAACTGTTTTCAAAACAGTCTTTGTGAGGCACGTATGAGGCAGTCTGAAGTGTTATTTCTCACTGGGCCCTGACCCCCTTTATTTTTTTTGTCTATGTTGATTCATGTATCTCAGGTTCATAGATTTTGGCTTCAACAATCGTTCTGCATTTTGATTACCAATGAGGCGTCTATTGGTTAGTGATACCCATTTTGTCCGAGTTGTTCTTTTGTATTGTTAGAGCTCCACACCGGGTGTTGTTGGGTTACGGGATTTCCACTTTGGCTTTTGATATGTTTACACTGATATTATTTTGATATCTATTTAGATATATGTAGATTTGATTTCATATGAACTTATTTTATATCTTGTTCGCTTTTGATAAATAAACATTTTAATAAATATTTTGATAATTAAATAATTCGGGTAGTCTATTATGATCTTTGAGGCTTGTGCGAGATAGGTCGGGCTCCCATAGACGGTTCACCTCGTACGTCGGTCTCGACCCGATTTTGGGTCGTGACACCTACGCGTGTTGATCATCGTCTGGAATTGATCATGAGCTGGGGAAGCCGTCTACGCACATTGCATGTTGTTCTACTCAAGTAAGACTCATGCTAGGTGTGTATAAGGGGTGTTGTGTTTGTAGATGGGTGTATTCTGGGCGATTTTGAGTGAAACGTTACGTGTTGGAGTTGAGGGTTATAAATACCCCCTCCACCTAATCCTATTCGGCCATAACTCCTCTCAGCCACAAAATTTATTGTCAAATTGATTTCTCTTCATCCTCCATTGCTTTTCATTGCTTCCACTTCGATTCTTGAGGTAAGAACACTTCATTAATCCATTCTTTTCTTTATTTTGTTCAAGATTTATACATTTAAGGCTGAATTAGATGTGAGGGTAGGATTTGTTGCTTTCTGTTGAAATGAGTGTTGAATGTTGGTTGTTTATGGTTGTTGGAGGTCCGAAATGTAAGGATCCAACCTTGGTTTTGGAGGTTTTTGAGTTTGAACAAAATAAGTATAGTTGGAGCTAGGATTTCAGGTTTTGAAGATTTTTTGTCTAAATTTGAAGTTGTTTTCTTTATATCTTGATGTGTAATGATGGTTGAAGGTTAATAGAACATGGATTAGGCTCGAAATCATGAGATTTGATATTGTTTGAAAATGGCTAGTGTTTAGCTCGGGTTTGAGCCTTTTTGGTCAATTCTGTTGTCATTTTGATGAATCTAAGACTAGATTCGTGTTCAGGAAGTCGATTAGAGTCAATGTGGGTGATTGAAAATGATTTTCATGGGTGAATCGAGAGTTGGATGTTTTGGTGTAGTTTTCTGTCGAAATGACCAAAAGTGTAATTTTGCATGATTCTGAACAATTAGAGGATTAAATCTGATATTTTGCATAGTATGGATTAAATTATAATTTTTGAGAGTTAGAGGACTAATTTGGTAATTATGATTACTTAGAGGATTGATTAGTACTTTGAGAATACTTGGGGACCAAGTTGTAATTTTTTGAAATATTGGGGACTAAATGGTAATTTTACAGAGATCGGAGACCAAACTTTAATTTTATGTAGATTCTGATTTTAAGGCGATAATGATAGTTTTTTTACCATTGTGCGAGCGTCTGTATCTGCATTGCATAGCATACATTCGGTACCGCCACAGCATTAATATCACATTTTGATATTTGATTTGTTTGTATCTCTTTCAGCTTCATGTTCTTGCCAGCACGATCAGCCACCTACTAGTGGTGCTTGACTGAGTTATCAACGTTGAACACTTCATTAAGTCTTATGTTTTTGCTATGTCTGGTTTACTTTGAAATTGGAATAATTAATGGTTTGGCTGGTAACTAATATTTATATATGGTATAGATAAATATTTTTCTGCAAAATAATTTATGTTTCTGGTATCGGATATTTATATAAGGTATATAAATAATTTCTGTAAAATAATTTATGCTCTGCATATTCGTCTGATATATATATATATATATATATATATATATGGTAAACGTAGTCTTTGGTATACCAATGCGCAGTCAAGGCTCAGTTACTAGGGTTGGTGGTAAACCGTGTGTCTTGCCAGAAACACATATTTTGTTTCTGATTTGTGGCAGAGTTCACACCTATTATTTTTATATCTATGTTTCTGGTCTCATATCTATCTGTTTTTGATATATGAAATATATTATGCATTTTTGTCTGCCTTCTGTTTGCTTTGGTTGCGAATAATTTCGAAATAAATTTCTGAATTATTATTCTGTATATATCGTGTATATGTATATACATTATATTATGAATGGCATTTTCAAATGATATTTCAAGGTATGAAGGTTTGACTATTAATCGTGCTCTTTTCTTTGATGACAGTGATTATATATATTAGAAAACAAGGATGATGGTCTTCCTACAATCAGAAAACATAGACATTTGGGATGTTGTTGAGGAAGGTCCATATGTGTCAACCAAGCTTGTAGATGGAAAATAAGTGAAGAACCCAAAAGAGGAGTGGAATGAAAATGACAAAAGACGCATCTCCTACAACCACAAAGCTATGCACATTCTCTACTGTTCTTTGAGCAAATCTCGGTTCAACAATGCTCAAGTGTTCAAGAAATTTGGCAAACCTTAGAGGTTGTTTATGAAGGAACAAACCAAGTCAAAGAGAACAAAGTTTCTCTTCTTGTTCATAAATATGAGCTATTCAAAATGGAGGAAGATATATCCATTCAAGAAATGTTTGATTGCTTCAATGACATCCTTAATGGCCTCAAATCTCTTGGCAAATCTTAAACAATTATGAGATTGTGAGAAAAAATTTAAAGGTTTTGCCAAATGTTGGAGATTTTTTGGTCAATGAGTGGATAGCGAAAGAGACTTAAAATGAGAGGAGAGAAATCAACACCAAGAATTTAGAGTGGTTCGGCCAACCTTGCCTACGTCCACTACATAAGTCTCACCACTTAGGATTTCCACTATAACGGAGATTGATTTCGATTCAATCCAACAAAACCAATACAACGAGGTTGATTCCGGCTCAACACCTCCAAGGCCTACACAATGTTGTTTTCTATAGGCTCACAACAAATCTCTACAATGTTGTTTTCTATAGACTTACAACAAACCTCTCTCACACTCTCAAAGTGTATATAAACTGTTTACAACAGATTGAAGCACAATGCTAGAGTTTAATGAATGAGATTTATGCTTGAACTTTGATCTCTAGCTTGATTTGGTGTTCTTGATGGTTGAAATTGATTGAAGTTTTGGCACAATGATTTCTGAGGTTGTTCAACACGTTCTTAGCCTTCTCTTGATGTATTTATAGTATTCTCATGCCATATGATCGTTGCCTTGAAGAAACTAGCCGTTGGAGTGCATTTAATGCTTTTCTAGCTTTCTGTGACCTTCACAACGTACGTTGCAATATATAATATGTGCGTTGATCATGCTCAATTCCAGTTCACGTACGTTGTGCTTCTTATGATGTACGTTGATCATACATCTTTCTAGTTGACGTACGTTTCTCTTTTCTTGACGTACGTTGTGCACCTCCACTACGTACGTTTTACATGTATGACATACATTATTCTTGGTCTGGAATAATCCAGTAGCCTCTGTTTTCTTCCCGTGGCACATCTATGTACTTTGTAAATTCAAAACCTTTTGTACATCATCAAAACATAAAGGAAGCTTAATGTTGATCACCCATGATCCAACACCAAAAACATGGACTTCCAAAAAAGATGCAATTTTAGAAGCCAATGATCTAAATTCATTGCCTTTGGAAGAGTTAATTGGTTCCTTACTCACTCATGAAATGAGTATCGAAGAAGAAGAAGAAGAAGAAGAAGAAGAAGAAGAAGAAGAAGAAGAAGAAGAAGAAGAAGAAGAAGAAGAAGAAGAAGAAGAAGAAGAAGAAGAAGAAGAAGAAGAAGAAGAAGAAGAAGAAGAAGAAG
>CAODLS010769611.1:0-14214 GCA_948243855.1 Flueggea neowawraea
TGTGACTAAGTTTTACAGTCTCCTCTTTCTCACATTCCTGGTAGCTTCTCCTTCTGAAGCCAGCCTCGCTTTCAACTTCTATGAATTCTCTTGACCAACTTCTGAATTGATAGTTTTGAATACGGTTCGGCTTCCTCTGATGACCCAACCATTCCGGGGAAGCTCCTCCGCTTGGTTTTGCATGACTGCTTTGTTGAGGTAAATCTTGGTGGGCTAGGATACCTTACTGCTGTTGATTACTCCAACAAAAATATTTTTCAGGTTTTGCGAACTTGAAATTATTTTTGAACTATAATGGTTCAAATATTGAAGATGGTTGCATAAAGCGCATAAAATTTAATTTCTGTACTAAATATGTGTCCTTTTAAAGCAGAATAAGATTGCGTCAAAAAAAAAAGCAGAATACGACGTTCATTCACGGACATCTCGTAATTAACTGCAACCTGTGGATGTTCTTTCAAGGCAACCTCTGGATGATTTGATAATTAACTGCACATTGAAACCTCGTATTTCCTATATTTTACTAATTTGCTGTTGGTACTTTCCATAATTGGTGGTGCTTGTCTCGGTTACAGGGTTGTGATGCATCTATACTGCTGCAAGGAAATGCAACAGAGCAGAGCGATCCTGCAAACAGGTCTGTAGGGGGATTTTCGGTTATGTAGAGCGAAAAGGACACTTGAAATCTTCTGTCCTGGGATTGTTTCTTGCGCTGATATCATCGCTTTGGCTTCTAGAGATGCTGTTGCAATTGTAAAACATCTTCACACTCTTCTATATTTCTTCAGATATTTGCATATTTTTTCCATTAATTGATTATTCATCCGTCAAGAATGTGGAAACAGACTGGTGGACCTACAGTTGAAATTCCGACGGGTAGAAGAGATGGGACGGTGTCAGCGCTGCAAATGTCAGGCTGAATGTTGTAGATACAAGTTTTACGATGAATGACATGATCAACAGCTTCGCTTCCAAAGGTTTATCCATTGAAGACCTTGTCATTCTATCAGGTAGATAATGTGAGAGACTCGCTTTGACGCCTTATTATCATCCCTACATTTTAAATGTATTGCCATTATTTACTTTTGCAGGAGCTCACACAATAGGATCAGCTCATTGCAGTTCTTTCAGTGATCGGTTCCAAGAAGATTCCAAGGGGCAGCTCACACTCGTCGACTCATCTCTAGACAGTACCTACGCTCAAGAGCTAATGAAGAAGTGTCCAGCAGGAGCAAGTGCATCAGTAACAGTTGATAACGATCCTGGAACATCCTCTGCATTTGACAATCAATATTTCCAAAACCTTGCGATAAACAAAGGGCTGTTCCAATCAGATTCTGTGCTTCTAAGTGACCAAAGAAGCAGGAAACTGGCTGAAGATTTTGCAAATGATCAAGAAATGTTCTTTGAGAGCTGGAGCCAGTCTTTTGTGAAGCTAACTAGCATTGGAGTGAAGACAGAAGAGGAAGGAGAGATTAGACAATCTTGTTGTCACCAATGGATAGGATCACTCCATGGAAGATCTCTGCTCCAAAATGGTAGCCAATTAATGCTACAAATGTACCTAGAATAACAATGGCGTGATGTTTTTTTGTGCTTATAGTTTGTGTAAAAGGTTTTATCTTTTGTATGTTTTGATAAGATGTATTTATCTCAATATTTTTAGTCTGCTCCATTCATCCATAATTTCAGGTCTTAATAAGATGCGTTTGGTTCATTGAAATATTTTGAGGATTTTAACAATTTAATTATTATAAACAGTGAAATTAAAGTTCAGAATTTATTTTCAATCATATAAAGCAGAATCCAAACAAGTCCTTTGTATTGCGAGGACACGTGTTGGTATATTGTGCTGCCACCACTCCAGGGTTTAACAGTCAGGGCAGCAGAGAAAACTGTCCACTGTAGACAGATGATGTGTGGTCAGGAATGCTGCAAACATCTTGCAAGCAACTCCTACTTCCTTCTCTTCTCTTCCATTTTTGACATTTTTGTCTTCTCCAGCCTTTATTGCCCCCTCTTCTTGACCTCTCCACCATTATTAAAACCTCTGTTTTAGAAGTTAGAGAGAGAAATAGATCATTTAAGAGCATGGCTTTACTATCATTCCTATCTCCAACCTCATCTTCACTCACAAAGACTCTACCTTTCTCACCACTCTCTCCAACTACAGCAACACCAATCCACACCAAAACCCACTTCCTCAAACCATTCTTATACTCGAAACAACCCACCATTAAGTGTCATGCGGTGACTGTGCCTCCATCATCACTTGGTGATCAGAGCAAGGTGGGTGGAGAAGATGGTGGTGGTGATCACAATGTGATTCTGGGTAGTGAGGAGGAGGGAAGAGAAGAGAGAGTGGCTGTGGAGTATGATTGGAGGAATGAGTGGTACCCACTTTATCTTACTAAGGATGTCCCTGATGATGCTCCTTTGGGACTGACTGTGTTTGATAAACAGATTGTTTTGTATAAAGATGGAGAAGGGCAACTAAGGTGCTTTGAAGATAGATGTCCCCATAGGTAACCTCTTTATCGTCCTATTTATTGTTGTTTTTGGTTGGTCATGTTGCAGGAGCTTCAAATTGGAAAATTCTTACCTATATTCTATATATTCTATATTTGGTGTATGACCCCACCCATCCACGCTAAATCAATCAAAATTCTTGAAGTATGTTCTCAAATGGATGTAGTTATCTGTATGTCATATGCTGATTGGTTTGGTAGTAGATAAGAATTTTCCCTTCAAATTTGCTCATACTTGATAGCTGTTTGGACGTTTTCGATATCGAGTTAATCCGGATCAATCAAAATTCTGAAATACGAGAAGTGAGATGGTATTCGTTTGTTGTAGATTTAATGGTAAATTATAAAAGTGGATACCATAATTGGTAGATTTGATAGATTAAGAGAGTGACGTCGTTTTCACAAGTGCAATATACTTGAACAGAAATACACTAAATGAACTTTAATATGCTTGTATGAAGTTGCATATAGATGAATGTCAAAGAATAAGTTGAAGGTGGAGTTCTTTGGCAAATTTTTATATAGTGCCAATGATTATGCCTTGGAGATATTATGTTTTAGCTAGTTAATGCGAGAAAAAAAAAATATTTTTAGTTGACTCAATTGCTTCTTAGTGTTCATGTTTTATTGTGTTAAGGTGTGCAACTTAACATTGCTCTGGAATTTAATATATGTTGCATAGATGTTGATTCTAATTTTGTGAGTAGTCTTCTTTCTGAATATAGGTGAGAGATTTAGAAATGAAGTTTAAAAGAATGTAATGGAAAATCTTGGTGTTGTTTCTTGCATTAGGCTAGCCAAATTGTCAGAAGGACAACTGATGGATGGAAGACTTGAATGTCTTTATCATGGTTGGCAGTTTGAAGGTGACGGCAAATGTGTCAAGATACCTCAGGTTTGTCTTCATTTTCGATGCGCTCAATTGCTTCATTTTCGTTTTCTCCAGTATAGTCAAGTTAACGACGATGTATTTCCTCTCTCATAGCTTCCTGCAAGTGCTGCAATTCCTCGATCAGCTTGTGCTAAAACTTATGAGGTTCGAGATTCTCAAGGAGTTGTATGGGCGTGGATGAATCCAAAGACATCACCTAATGTCAGTAAGCTACCGTGGTTTGAGAATTTTGCCAGGCCAGGATTCCAAGATGCGTCAACCACCCATGAACTTCCTTATGATCATTCCATACTTCTCGAAAACCTCATGGATCCTGCACATATACCAATATCGCATGATAGAACTGATTGGACAGCTAAAAGGGAAGATGCTCAAGCGCTGCGTTTTGAGGTGACTGAACGCACTGATCGGGGTTTTGCAGGATGGTGGGGTAGAGACAAGGATCATGCACTGCTGAACTTCTTAAGGTTTCAGGCACCATGTGTCCTTTCCAATGAAAGAGAATTTGTCGACGAGAAGGGGCAGAAACAGTATTTTTCAGGGCTTTTTCTTTGTAGACCAACTGGGCAAGGAAAATCCATGCTCATTGTGAGGTTTGGAGGGACAAAGAGAGCTGCACTGATCAACTTGTTTCCTCAATGGTACTTCCATCAGAATGCGTCTAAAGTTTTCGAGCAAGATATGGGGTTCCTGTCATCCCAAAATGAAATTCTAATGAAAGAAAAGGTCCCAACCAAGAAATTGTACCGCAATCTAAAGTCTGCAGACACGTGGGTAGCTGAGTACAGAAAATGGATGGACAAAGTGGGTCATGGAATGCCTTATCATTTTGGACACAACACCATTTCTTTGCCGCAAGAACCTGCTGTTGTAGAACACGCACCAGCCGGTCTTGTTGCTGGAGTTGCAGCCTCTTCACCCGCTAAGGGCGGTGTTGGAGCAATGTATGTGCCCAACTTGGCAAACCGATATTTCCGGCATGTAATCCATTGCAAAGAATGCACTAAAGTCGTCAAAACCTTCCACAATTGGAAAAATGCACTTTCCGCAATAGCTCTTGCATGCACTGCACTGGCAATTCTAGCGTCAGGAAGGCAATGGAAGGCCTTTCTTTTGGTATCGGCAAGCTTGTGCCTAGCCGGAGTTTATGCTTGCTCAACCGTCGTTGCAATGAACACAACGAACTTCATTAGAACACACAGGAGATAAGGAGTTTGGTAGTGATTTTCAAGCCGAGCTACAGAAGGATCTTAGATGGTGCTCATAACTGTTTAATCACCCTCATTCGTTGTCTGTTGTGTGCACATGCTATTAGATATATGAAGATTCATACATTTCCGGCATTACAAGATGACTTCTTTAGGTTCCCACCATCTGCTCCCAATGAAGGTTTTCGTCTTATCTTAGCAGTACAAAATGGTTCCGAAGATGAAAAAAGAACAGAGCTTTATGATGCATTTTATGCAAGTCGATTCTATTTGACATTTTTTGTGGTTTCATGGTAAAGTCTACCCTTGCGAATTACTACTATACCAAACAAAATTTTGGGTAAACACGCTTACAGTCTGGATATGTTGTGCATATTTTTAACCAAAGGCCCAAGCCATGCTCGTTTGGGAGAGAAATTCAGTAGGCAGCCTATACCTATAATACCAAGACTACAAAACTGAAGTTACGTACATAATTCTGTCATACTTTTATTATGGAAGGAAAAGTCTATCCATTCCCAAGTTCCTTGAAAACGTGCTAGATTGATCCATTGATGTCGTAGCTGGTTCTTGAGAGGGCTAGTGATGGAATACTTGACCATTGCGATAACGCATCATATTGAACCTCTTCAAGTGTCTGCAGCAAACAGATGATTCAAATTTTTCAGCTATAAAATGCTAAAATAAGTACAAAATGGCAACGCTGCTGAAAATCAATTTTGATAAATGTATACCACTTGAATCAAAGACGAAAGGAAGATTGAAATGCATGAATGTATCCATTTAAGAGCTTTTGTTTATTCAAGCCGGGTAAGAGACTCGGGAGGAAACAACAAATACCGGGCTTGTTTGGCAAAGTACTAGTATAAAGCATGTTTTAGGGACAATAATTTCCTACAATTGAAAAGTTGTAAGAGTTTCAGTAACCTTGATAGGATGCATCATTTCCTAGTTAAGGTACAATATTTTCTTGTTATAATCGTAGGAAATCATTAATTTATATTAAAAATTATTAATTAATTATTAATTACAAAATTATTCACCCTAATGAAAAAATGTGGCACTTAAATAAAGAAGATTGTAAGAATTCTTACAACGTTTTAATTATAGGAATTTATTGTCATGCAGGTTGCAGGCTATCGCAAGCCCTTCCAAAAGACGATGCATATACGTTAGAACTTAAAAACATTTATTGAAGCATTAAAACTAACCTCGGCAGCTTCTAAAAGTACTTTATACATTTTTTGGGCGTGCTTTCTCTAGACTATCCCCTCTTCCTCCTGTAACAGCTCTTCAAACAGGTCCTGCCTGCTGTTTGTCAACGACAGCAGCTCAAGAAGAAATGAATGTTCTCATAAGGAAATACACCCTAAAGAACACGAAAAGATCAGTCTCTGTGTAGATTTTGGCAGTTTGTGCCAAATATGGTGGCATTTTCTAACACGATTATACGATTTGTGAATACACAATTATGGCATGACTTGACTAACACAAATTTTATTTTTGTTGTGTCTATGACATATGTAGTCATGTATGATATATAAATAGACTTTACACTATAACACGAATTGCCACAGGTGTTATGCGTGAAGTAGGCTTCAAATTTTTTTTGAGAAAGGCGGCTCCAACTTACAAGTCAGATGAACGCATTTGAATTTCCATATTGATTATGCCTGCTTGTATGAACGTCCAATGGACAGTCCTTTGACATTATGACCAAGTCAGAAGATGGAAAAATCCCTTATAAACCAGCCTCGGAATGGTTATTCCGGTTTCCATGTTTATTAGGTGTTTATGCTAAATGCAGGATGGGAGCCTCTCTTGATAAAAAGTATGTTAGATGTCCAAACACAATGCACTAAAAGTACAAAATTTTCTTATAAGTGGTATTAATTTTTTTTATTAAGAAATTTTCCGGCTTCTAGTTAACATAAATGCTTGCGTCTTCCCATCAAAATATTGAATATTATTTATAAACAGGAAAAACTCCTCCCACGTACCTGTATAAATTTTGTATTAAGGTCTCATGAAGATTTCTTTTTGTATGATTTACCTACATCAGATGAAAAGAATATCCTGAAACTTAAACAGAATGGAGAAGTCTTAAAGCAGAAATTCATGCTATAAAAAATATGCCAGCTTCAATCTGAAAAAAAATGGTCAAAGAAAGATAATAGTGTTACCAGGAAATGCATTATAGCTTTTGGAACTTGGTCTTGGATACTTTTCCTAACGATGTCATAGTATGACCTCACGAGTGATTTAGTTACAATTATTTCCAGAGCTTCATGGCCTGTCCGGTCGAATGCTTTTATAATAGGCGGGGACTGTAATATCATAGAAAATCAGAGGAAATAGTAAAAGAATAACAGTTTAATGAGTGAAAATAGGATATGAATACAAAGTCTCTAAAAGTGTTAACTCTCACCTCTTTCAATTGAATTGTTGTCAGCAATTGTAATGCATCATGAGCAGTTTCACAAAGATTGCAGCATGATAAATTATCTTCAGATACTTTCCTGCTTTTAAAAATGGATGGAAGGACCCAGCTCTTTGCGGGTGATTTTCCACCTATCCAATTAACTGCTGGAGTTAATGATATGTAATTGAAGTTAAATCCTCACCAATCAGCACAAAAAGGGTAAAAGCTATCAGGAAACATGAGGAGTAAAAGATTGTGCAAATCCTGCAGAATTTCAGCATTTTCCATGAAGCTCAAATGAAGCTTCAGCATAATTTCAACAAGTAAATGTGTATCTTTTAATGACATTCACAAAAACTGTACGCTGATCAACTTCCTTTGTAACTCCTCTACTTCCAGCGTAAACCCACCTTCCAGAACACAGGCTTCCTCATTCATCTGATTAAATTCAATATAAAATATGAACGGCAACTTCAAAAGCAATAACAGACTGAAAATTACCAGCTACAAGAGATCTGTCATTAATTAAATTGAGATGGCTTCCCTACACAAGACCAAGAAAAAGGTATTAAAGAGGTGCTTGAAAGTAAGTTATCTACAATAATTAGGTTCAGCCTTGAAGAAAATCTCTCATAAGGAATATTGTTCCTGATCTTTGAAAAATCAACTTAAATAAAAAAAAAATGCTGCAAAGCACCTGATTACATGGAGTGCCGTTCTCAGCAGACCTAATGACAACTGCCCAAGATCTCTGCCCTCCTTCAGAATTTGAAGCCTTTTGATTATCAACTTTATCCTGAATCATGTGTAGAGAGAAATCAATGTCACAGTCAAATAGCCCCTAATAAGAAATTATGTTACAATGAGATTAAATATTTCAATTTTACCTGCGACAATCTTAATTGCTGCTTGGCAAGCTCAACAGCTTTGTCCCCACCAATAAAATTTGGATTTGAAGAATTTATGTAATCCATCTTCATTATGAAAACGAGACTCAAATCAGTGAAATCAAATATTGAAGATTCTCAAGACAAAAAAATAATAATTATACTGTCTACTGGATTATTGGAAAATATAAATTACATCAAATTAAGATGATGAATAAGCTTCAGGCAATGAAATTATCACAAGTTAAGATGTTTCTAAATATAATCAAGCCTAGGAAAACTTTTCCCTAGGTATTGACTCTTACATGTTTATCCATCTTCTGTTCTGTAATGTACAAAGTATAAGCTGATGTAACTGTCCAATACACACTTTATTTCTTACTTTCAATCTTCCAACAGTGGTAAGCACTTGTGAGAATCATTTGCAAGAGGATTGGAAGTTTCATAATAAGACAAAGCGAGGAAAATAGGAAGTTTTCTGCCATATGAAGGCACAAGTGTTCCCTTGTTCTAGAGGGAGTCTGCCATTAGTATTAAAAGTTAGGTCGTCTCATGCTGGTTAGTAGTTTATGTTTGTGTTTAAGAAAACCATTTATGTGTCCTTTGGCCGGTCCTAAGCTGTTCCTTTGTTTCTATCTTGAGGTCAATAAAAGGTAAATATTTTATCAAAAAAAAAAGCAACTTCGACAGAAATCTCGTCTGCGTTGCACGCACAATATGTAACTTCCATAACAGACAAGAGTGGATAATATCAGGATAGCTCTGACACAAGCTAAAATACATTATCTAGGAAAAACAGCAATTGAATGTAAACAGATGTTATAGGAGCAAGAAATAAGAGCTGAAAAACACCTCCATCTCAATAATGTTCTCTATCATACGTCCCGCAGGTCTAGCAGCATCACGCAAAAACTTTCCCGTGACCTCATCAAGCTGCTTTCTCAGATATGGAATCTCAGTAGCTCATTTGCTCCACAAATACGACTGATCTGCAAAAAACACGTTTCCTAGTCTTTTCTACATGTAAAAATAAATATTAAGTATGGTAAACCTTGTGCCGATTACAGAATGAAGCAGCATTTTTATAACCTTGACTAATTCATCATACACGAATCTGAGACACTGGAGGCTTGGACCTAACAACCTTGCCATTTGTCCTCTAACCAGAATTTCAAATGGAACCTGAAGCATCCGTTGTAGGATTTTTCAAACGATATATTGAAATGCATCAATAAATGGGAAACACCAACAGAAAGATGCAAAATAGCAAGCCACAATATGCAATCAGCATGAAAACCACCTCTGGTACAAATAAATTTTTTCTTGGACCAGTAGCATTTTGTATAGTTGTTTGAATGTCATCATCAGTGAGGCATTCACAAGGGTCTACATCCTGCAGCAGTTTGGGTCAGTTATTAGCTAATTGGATTGTTCAACAAAACGAATCCAGATGTAAGATCCAACAACAATTTACGGGCAAAAGCATTTTGTCCCATTTGGATAGAAACACGGAATTGAAAAAGTAGTAGATGACACTAGTTGAAATGGCTTGATGTTCAAATATATCAAAGAAATCATTTCTCAATAATATTTGTTGGATGAAAATAGACTACCTCCAAACTCTTTGTAAAAACTGGCTGAAAAATGTAGCGGATCCTGGCCCCTCCACAGAGCTCTTTACTTGTCATCTCAGGACTAGTTCCATCCACCATGGACATAAATGCTGTTGATTTATTGGTAAAAATAATATTATCACAGTATTAAATTAATACCGCCGAAGTGAATGAAATGCGAGGTTTGCAAATTGAAATTAAGGAGAAAACCACATTTATATGGCTATAATTTGGGATTGAATATGATTCACAAACTTAGGATGTGGAAGAACATCTCACCTCCACAATATCTTGTTAGGATCTTCAAGAGGACCATTCCTTGCTCTACCTAGATGAATGAAATGTGGAAAAGTGAACAAAAGAATAGTATCTTGCCATCAAAATACTGGCCAATAAATCTTTCTTTGGATACTTATGCACTGATGGATAAATGGATGGAAGATATGAAATTGTGGGAACATGCTTAATACTATGTTCAGGATGTTCTGTGAGTGTCTTGATGGGTGTTGGGGACAAGGGATATCATTCGGATATGTACCAAATAGGAGGTCAGAAGGCTGCCTGAAATCAAAAGCTAAGTAAAGTTATGAAATCAGTTATTTACTACCCATGCTTGAAAGGTAGATACTGCCCTGACTGATTCACCAAACTCTTCAGGTTGCACTATATGCACCAGAAATTTGGTCAAGATATTTATTATAATTCTCGCAAGTTCTCAACTTACTTTTGACTCCACAATTTCACCATATGGCTGCAACTCATTTTGAACAGCTAGCAGACGTATTTTCAGGTCACTCTTCAAAGGGAGAACCATTCTCACATGCTGCTCCAGGATCTGAATTAAAGAACCATCAACCAATGTAATCGGACAGCCAGATGAACACACACACATGGATTCATACATTCAGGAGAGACAATGACACAAAACGTTCATTTTAATTTCTGTTGCTGAGAAAGAAAGTTCAGTTGCAACTTCCAAACTAACCTTATCCAGCTTCTTTGCTAATTGGGGAATGCCACAATAATCAGACAAACCATTATATACCTATACCTTCAAACACATTGTACAGATCAAAATTGGCCTAACCATGATCCATGATGAGCAATGAAGTTAACAGTAATAATTGTGAGAAGAAAAACAAATACAGGATTATCCCAGAAGAAGAGTTCCTCGTTTGCAAATGCCTCTTGAATGCTTCGATTATGATTAGTGTCCTATTTCAAACCAAAATTGGATACAGTCAATTGATATATGTAATTCAGAACAAACAGCAAATCATTTCGAAATTATGATTTTGAGATCTTTTTAATATGTTTCAATATAGCTACGACATTTCAATCAAACCATACCTCCTGACTGCGATTCACAACACCGATATAACCAAGATGAAGAGGAACAACTCTCCCGAGCAGAAATTTACGAGCATCAGTGCCTCTGTCCATTATATCAAGCTAACAAACAGCATACACCTAATCAATAATCCATAACAAAACTACAAAACAAGCTTCTCAATCCGCATCACGATTCCACAATTACCTTAGTAATCACACCAATCGTCCGAGAACCTAGCAATGCCAGAAGTCAGAGACAAACAAAGTAACGAAATTCATCAAAATCAACAAAACCAATTCACATGTACATAATCCGAACGGGTAGGATCAGCTTCTCGAGCCATCTGGAGAGCATCAGAGGTAGCCAAATCGGAGTTGGCAGGAGAAACAGCTAGTATAATACAATTCTCCTGACTAATGTAAGCCATTATCATTTTCCGAATCCTGGCTTCGATGTCACTCGGCTGGTCTCCCACAGGAACCTTAGTAATTCCAGGTAAGTCTACCAGTGTTATGTTGAGTACTTTCTCAGAACATATCTTCAGCCGAAGTGGTTTTTCCGAAATTCCTTTGTTGTTTCCCGCCTCCCTCAAAGTTTCCACCTGCAAACGCAGTAAATGAAAAGTAAATTCTAATTTATATATTTGAGGAAAACTTGCATTCTAAGTATGATAATAAACCTGAATTTCGTCGCAAATTTTCGAGAAGTCGAAGAAGCGCTGACCTGGCGAATGACGGAACTCGCCCCACTCTTGGAAGTTATCATCGACGGTGCCACTACTGTTACTGCGACTACGAGGCTGATTTTCGAGCATCAAGACAAGAGGTCGACGAGTGCAGATATCGCAACCACGAGGGAGGAAGTCGCGACCGACTAGAGCTTCGAGAACACTCGACTTGCCGCTGCTCTGGCTGCCGACGACCGCAACTTGCGAAAGCGAAATGGCATTCAAGTCGTTGGTGCTTTCAAAAGAGGCGAGAATGTTCTGGAGCTTGTTGAGGATGGGGATCACTGACGAGCCTATTGTCGTCGATGGAGTTGCAGTGTCGTTTTGATGAGATTGTTCTTCTACGCACATTGTTGCCGCGAAAGATGTATTTTTTATTGTTTGAAAAGAAAATCACCGTGTTGTTGAAGATGAAGGTAGCTTTTATTGAAAATTTTTTAACTACACTTAATGTATAATTTTAATCATATATTAAGTTAATTAGAATTAATTTTAATCATAATTATTAAATTTTATAATTTAATTTATCTTAATTATTAAAATAAAAAATTATTTAAAATAATCATTTAATTATATAAAAATATTTAAAATAACAACTCAACTCTATTTTACCAACAAAATTAATAAAATTATTGACTCGTCATTAATTATTTACACATTAACCAGATAAAAAAGAAAAAAAATGCACGCAAATATCACATGTTAAATTGAGTTGCATCCAGCTGTGGTCCATTGTTTACTGAGGAAGCCTCTTTTTTTCTCAACAAGTTAAAAAGTAAATTAACTTTTTTTTTTTGAAATCAAAAGTAAAGTAACTTTTAAAGACTAAAAAAAGGGTGTTCAACGTAACAGTTGCTTTCACTAAAAAAAAACGTTCTTCCTCAGTTTCTACTCTGTTTCTTTGCTTTCATTAACAAACAAAACCCTAAAATTGTTAACAACAGTTGCAGACAACAATGTTGAAGATAACAGTTGCAGACGACAAAAGCTCCACCCAGACGACAAATCACAAACACAAACGACATGGCACAATAGCTGGTAACAATTGCAGACGATAGCAGCAAGGGACAAACGACACCGCACATCAAACGGGTTCTCAAATATACACGTGATTTGTTGGAATGGCATCGACTTTATCACCGCGACGAAGGGCTCCAGGATGGTTGTTTCCATCATACGGTGAGGGCCGAAATTAATTCTCTTTGAAATTTGCACATTTTTCTTACATCCTCGTAATGATGATTTGAATTAAATTTTTTAACTATCTTGTTTCTTCTTTCTTATACAGACCCTGGTGAGCTTTATTTTACCGTTAATTTGTATCATAATGGTGTTATTAAGAACTATGACTATGAAGGTGTTGTTATGGAAACTTTTGATTGGTGCCATATTTCAAACATGTCATTAGAGATGATGAACAAGTGGTTAGTTCGTCTAGGATTTGTTGGCTCAGTTCGTTATTTTTACAAGTCAGCCAAGATGGGTGAAGAAGAATATGAGTACACTCCTATGGACGATGAGGAAATTTTTTTTGAACTGTGTATCCAAGCGGTTACAGAGAAGATAGTCCATGTTTACGTAAAGTACTTGGAGGAAGACACTTTTGAGATTGGTAGAAGGCTTAACCGTGTGAGGAGTTCAATATGTGATTGGGAAGGATTTATAGACAGTATTGATGGGTCATTGACGATTTACCGACAACGCTCAATGGATATTCAGAAAAGTCCACGTCCTGCCTGTTCGAGGAGACTTTTTGGACAGATTGAGCATCAAGAAAATGATGGAGGCATTTACCATCCGGAGGCGTTTTGTGCTCTTCCTAATTATGAGGAAGATGAAGACCTTTTGTGGATAAGGAGATTGATTTGGTTGCTGAAGATGAAGACTATCTGGAGCTTACAAGAAAGTTTAAACAAGTAACTGGTGACTCTAATGTAAGACCTCCACCAGTTAATTCCACTAATGCTACAGCCACTGGCATAGATGACATTGATAATGATATTGTTGAGGAATCTGTTTTTTTATTCCAATTATATAAGATGCTAGCACTTCTGCTGGAAATAGGCGCACTGAGGAAGAACACCACAATGAAGTTGCTGGAAACAATTATGAGAGCTTTAATGAAGCTACTCCGTCCGGAGATGAAAATTGGATGATACGATCATTGTGTGATGAGGGGTATGGTGTGACCACTCAAGAAAACTGACTTTTGCTAGCTGCTGTTTTTTTTTTTTTGCATTTTGTTATATTAACTAAACTTTTATAGTGAATGTTGGATGGCTATAAGCCTCCATTTTGGGACAATCATTCTTGGAAGTGATTGTTGTTGGACATGGCTTTGAACAATTTATATGGCCAAGCCCCTTTTGAATTTAATAAACATTATGTGATTAATGAATGAATGCAAAGTTGTATTTATTTTGGATCACGAAATCTTAATCTAAATGCCACTTTGATAGTGCTAAGCTTGATTAATTAGTTGAAAACCAGCAGCGACATTGTCTTTTGTACATGAACTAGCAGGTTGCAAAAGCTGTTAATGAAATGCGTGTTTCCACTAAAGGCGCGCGTTTTGTTGGTCTTCTGATAAATGCTGGAACAATT
>CAODLS010769694.1:0-10966 GCA_948243855.1 Flueggea neowawraea
CAATGTTTGCTCGAGTAATATGATGGTGTAGTTATTCGAGTAAGATAATTCATTATTCGAGTAAGCCATATATTTGAGGGAATTAAAGAGTAATTTTCACACTTTGGTTATACTTTGTGGACTGGGATATAATTTTGTAGAAATTGGAGGACTAATTTATAATTTTACATAGATTCGGGTTTTTAAGTCAAGAACGATAGATCTTTGATCGGAATAAGTTTTGGGCAACGTGTGAGTGTCAGCATTAGCATTGCATTTGGTATTGGCACAATACTAGTGTTATATTTGATATCTCTTTGATATGTTTGTTTCAGCTCCTTGTTCTTGCCATCAAGACTAGCCCCCTACTAGTGTTGCGTGATTGGTCTAGTTTTGCTTTGGATTCCAAGTGAGTACGGTAACAGCTTTAGACACTTAGGCAATGTCTTTGAAATCCTATTATTTTTATATGTTGAGATATCACTTGTAATCTGATTCAGTAATGGATTGACTAATTAAAATCGGTTATATAATAAAATGGTTTTCCTGTATATTTTGAATTATTATATATATTAGTTCTATGATTTTATAACTCTGATATGCATATTGTCTGTTAAGAGTTTTATATATACATGTGGGACACCTCAGTTACAGGGTATGTAGCCTTTGGTATACCAATGTTTGAAAAGGTCCTTAGTTACCAGGGTAATTTGGTGACCGTGTGTTCAATCTGATACACGTATTTTAGTGACATGCAGTCATTCTTGTGTTTGTACTTAGTACATATCCTGTTATTTAGTGGTAACATCACTCATGTATTTAGTCCCATTATCCATTTATATTATATACAAGATATATAATATTATTTGAAAGTATTTTTTGGTTGCATGCTGTTTGTTGTGATTTCAAACGTTTTGAAAATGTTTTTGAAGATATTATTTATAGTAGAGTGTATATGACATTATACCTATGAGCTTGCAATATTTTTGAACTGTTTTCAAAAAGGTCATTGTAATGCACGTATGAAGCAATCTAGAGTGTCGTCTCTCACTGAGATTCATCTCACCCCTCCCTTAATATTTTTCAGGAGTATTTTTGGCATTTGATGACTTTCAGTACCCGTCGCTCAGTGAGGCACTTCTTTTGGTTGTGAGTGCCTTTTTTATTAGACTTTGTATATGTTTACGGTAGAGCTCCACATCGAACTGATGTTGGGTTTTGGGTTTCATTTTGTATATTTGTGTTATATTTTATTGATTTACTTATACGTTTTATTTATATTTGGCATGTATATATTTATATATAAATTATGTTTTAACCTATTTTTACCCAATTTTAATAATAAATATTTGATAACGAAAACTGGGTAGCATGTATGGTCTTCTGAGGCTTATGCAAGATTAATCGGGCTCTCATGGACGGTTCACTTCATACACCGGTCATAGTCCGAATTTGAGTCGTGACAACAAAATCCTCTCAGTAGTAAATTTCCTTTTGTTGGAAAGTGTAGTCCTTGCCCAAGTGTACCTTGAAGATACCGTAAAAGACGATGGACAACATCCAAGTGTGGTTTTCTTGGTTCTTGCACAAACTGACTTAAGATGTGAACCGAGTAACTTATCTCTGACCTTGTGATAGTAAGATAAATAAGTCGTCCCACCAATCTTCTATAAGTAGATGCATCTTTTAACAAATCTCCCTCTGTAGGTAGAATTTTGATATTTTCTTCCATTGGTGTCGGTAATGGATTGGCACCAAGTAAGCTTGCTTCATCTATGATTTCAAGCATGTACTTTCTTTGGGATATTGAAATACCACTAGCAGAGTGAGCAACTTCGACGCCAAGAAAGTACTGCAACTGACAAAGGTCTTTAATTTGAAATTTGGTATGAAGAGACTCATTAAGTGCAGCAATTGCATTGTCATCATTACTTGTTATGATAATGTCATCCACATAAATGAGTACCGCTATAAAAGAATTGCCAACGATCTTTGTGAAAAGTGAATAGTCAGATTTGGATTGGCGAAAGGCATCTTGTTGAATAACAACGGAAATTTTTTGAAACCAACTGCGAGAGGCTTGTTTAAGCCCATATAATGATTTTTTCATTCGGCATACCATAGGTGTCTGCCCCTGTCGATGAAAACCAGGAGGCAATTGCATGTAGACTTCTTCGAGTAAATCACCATGAAGGAATACATTTTGGACATCCGATTGGTGAAGTGACGAATTGCGAACAACAGCTACTACAAGTAAACAATGGACAATAGCTAATTTGGCCACATGAGCAAATGTCTCTTTATAGTCAATCCCCTCTCGTTGAGTAAAGCCTTTAGCCACCAAATGAGCTTTATATCGCTCAATGGTTCCATTAGAGTTATATTTGATCTTGTACACCACTTGCATCCGATGGGACGATGACCAGAAGGAAGAGGTATGAGTGTCCAAGTGTGATTTTGTTCAAGAGCACATAATTCGGCAGCCATAACTTCTCACCATTTGATGTCCAACACTGCTTGTGCATAAGTCACAGGTTCCACAAGAGTAGTAATAGCACAAACAAAATTGCAATATGTTGGTAAAAGTTGTGCATAAGAAATATACTGAGATAATGGATAGTGCATACCTGACTAGGAAGAAGACTGGTTGGCAGCAACCTTGGTCGTGTTATAGAGATGTCTCGAAGTGTGACATTAGGTTATTTGATACAATCTGAATGGCGAGTAGCAACAGGTGCTTGTGGTGGAACAACAATGTGATCAAATATAGGTTCATTCAAAATACTTGGAAAGTTTGGAGATGAAGCTATTGGAGAGGATGGTTGGTCAATGTCTGTTGGGACAATTGTATGTGTAAGGACTGGTTCATCCAAGGTATGTGGTAAAGGAAGACCGGCATATCATCTTGTTTGAGAATTAGTATGAAAAGGAAAACATGCTCATAGAATACAACATCCCGAGAAGAAAATATTTTATGAGTGACAAGATCATAAACTCTATAACCTTTTTGACCCAATGGATAGCCTATGAATATGCAACAATGAGCTCTTTGATCAAACTTAGATGTGGGTAGAAGATTGGTGGCATAGCATAAGCACCCAAAGGTTCGGAGATGTGTGTATGTAGGTGGCTTATTATGGAGAAGTTGGTATGGTGATCTATGAGATAAAAGAGGAGTAGGTAAGCGATTGATCAACTAGCAAGCTGTCTGAATGCTCTCTCCCCCAAATTTTAATGGTAAGTTTGCTTGAAAACGAATAGACCTGCCTACGTTTAAAAGGCGGCGATGTTTCCTCTCAACTACACCATTTTGTTGGGGAGTTAAGGGGCATGAATAGTGGAAAGTGATTCCTTTTGTATCCAAGTAATGTTTCATGGAGATAAATTCAGCACCATTATCAGCTCTAAGAGTCTTGATGCGACATTTAAATTGTGGTTCTACCCAAGAAATAAATGATTGCAATATTCCTTGTGTTTCAGATTTAAAACTCATAAGATGAATCCAAAAATATTGAGTAAAATCATCAACAATTGTTAAGAAATAAGGAGTCCCACAATGAGAATTTATTTTATGAGGTCCCAGAATATCGCAATGTATCAAATCAAAAGGTGTTTAAGAAGAAATTAAACTAGATGGAAAAGACAGACGAGTTTGTTTAGCTAAAGGACAAACTTCACAGACATGTTTGGAATCAAAATAAATCGCAGGAATAGATTTACTAAGAATTTGAAGAGGATCAGATGAGGGATGCCCAAAACATTGGTGCCGAAGGTTGGAGTGTTTGCGGATAGTGTAGGCTAAAGCTAGATTTTGGTCTTATGTTAGGTAGTAAAGGCCATTATGTTGCTTGCCCAGACCAATCGTCTTCATCGTAGTAGCGTCTTGGACAACACAAAAATCAGGAGAGAAAGTTACTATACTCTTCAATGCTCGTGTTAGTTTACTAACTGATAGTAAATTAACTTTGAATTGTGGAACTTTGAGAACTTCATCAATTTTTATATGGGGTGAAATTTGCAACGAACCAATTGATTCAATATGTGTCTAACCACAATTTGGCAACCCAATAGTGGTTGTACCTGATATACCTTTTGATTCTAATAATTCAACTGAGGAAGCCACATGATCTGTGGCTCGACTGTTAATAATCCATCATAAGTCCGAAGTAGCCAAATTGACTTTAGATGATGATTGGATGTTGCCTGTAGTGTTTGCAAAATGTTGCGAGTTACCCTCATTGGTATTCCGGAGCATGGCTATTAATTGGTTATATTCATCAGTTGTGAACCTTGGACTCTCATCTGTTGAAACAAACTTTGTCATTGTCTCTCATGCTTTGTTCATTTCCAGCTTCACATTATTTGCACTTGAAGGGCGTTGATTAGACGGTTTCACGTTCTTGCCATGAAACGCATGACCAACTGGAAAGCCATGTAGGTAGAAACACTTTTCAATGCTATGATTATCACGGTTACAATAAGAGCAGTGCAACTGTGCCTTTTGTTTTTGAACTTGATGGGCTTGATTTATCTTGCTGTTTTGATCTACAATAATGGCATGGTGGTTCATGTTCCCACGATTGAGAGACTTCAACTTGTTTTTCTTGTTGAAGAACAAGTGAACAAACTCGTCGAGCATGGCTATCAATTGGTTTTTCTTGTTGAAGAACAAGTCAACAAAATTTGTCCACAAATGGCTGCATAACTGTCATTTAATCCCATCAAAAATTGCATAACCTTCTCATTTTCATCTCTCTTGTTAAGTCTCTCCAATCCTCCACAAGAAAATCAATGGCTCATGATAGGAAAAAGGGCCGAGTTGGGCCAATCTTTTTTTATCAGTGGCCTGACCCGCTTATTTTTAAAAAAAAATAGGTTGGGGTCTGGATTTATGGTTAGGTCTGCCCGGTCCGTCTGAACAAATATATTATATATATTTTTTATATTATATATATATAATATAATATATTAATTTGATGTATTATGTGTTATAAATTAGTAAAAATTTATATAATAAAGTATATATATAATAGTTGTTTAGTATTTATTAAAGTATAATTTATATAATAAAATATATATTAAATTATATTTTGATAAAAATATTAAATATTAATATTTTAAAATAAATAGGTCCGCGGACCGATCCGGTTTGCCTTTTTGAATGGGCAGGCCTAGGCTAGACCTTCAGTCCGGTCAGCCCGACCCAACCCATGCCCACCCCTATCTATACCATGAATCAAGAACTAAATATTGGGGAAATTTCTGTGTATTTACTTCAAAGAGAAATCATTAATTTATACAATACATTAGCTAAGCTATTCTAGGAAACTAAATATACAGAATCAATTAAAATCAATTACAATCATTGACTTATGTATATAATCCTATAATGGCAAATATCATTCCTATAATGGCAGATTTTCTTTCCAGGTATCATATTGATTTTTTGTGACCCACATGAGTTAAACAAAAATCACAACCATGTTTGATATTTAGATAAGAAAAACTAGTCTGAACTTGAACCGCTAAGCAGTATTCTTGATATTTGTGCGCATATATGTATATCTATCTATCTTACCCATAGGTAGAGTTGTAAAAATCAAACCGGAATCGGCGAACCGAACCAGAACCGGACCGGTCAAAACTAGAACCGAACTGAAATCGAAACTGGCAGACCAAAACCGACGGTTTACGGTTTAGGTTCCGGTTTCTCGTTTTAAAAACCGTCGAACCGCCGGTTCCAACAGTTTTTTTTTTAATTTTTTGTTTTTTTTTTTATTTTTTCAACTCTATAAATACCCCATCCCATTCTTACCAATTTTACACCATTTTTTATCTCTCAATCTCTTCTACACTCTCTCAAAAATTCATTTTTCTATAAATTATTATTATTAATTACTAATAAAATAGTTAATTTGTTTAAAATTATTTAAAAAATCTTTGAAATAAAATGTATTATTGGTATTATAGTTAATTATTGAATATAAAAAAATTTACAAACCAATTGACGGGATAAAATAACGGATTAAAAACAAAATTTTGAAAAAAAAAAGAAAACAGAAAATCGAACCGGAACCGAACCGAAACCGAACAGACGGTTAAACCGGTCAAAACCGGTAAAAATCGAAACTGGAACCGAATCAAAATCGGACCAAACCGTGAAAACCACGGTTCGGTTCCGGTTCTTATATTTGACAAGTCTACCCATAGGAGTTCTAATTTCTTTTCATCTTTTCGATTGAAATGCTTCATCAAGGTGGGGTTATTGGTATGTGGTGAGCACTCCATTGACATGATTTTGTCTTGGAGATTTTGGTACCCAATTTTTGGAAAAATGGGAGGCTGAGAGGGAATGTTGTAGGTCCCTTGGAACACACATGAATAGGATACCCAATTTGCAAATTTTGATGAGTAGTCCATTAGGCTGTTTTTGGGTTTGTATATGGTCGAAGATTTGCATGCAAGAGTATCACATGGCTGTGTCAAACAAACATTGTTAGTCAACGGTCAATTCCTTCAAAAGCAGCGCATTTTGTCTTTCTTTTCTTTTTCTGTTTACTTTGGTTTGTGATCTCTGCAGAAGTTCATTTATTTACTTGCCAAATAGTTGGTATCTTCAAGAGTGCCAAGGTTTTTCCACCTATATATTATGGTCATTTTTTTTAAACTCTTTATAATTCATTATTCATTTATCCATTTTGTTGAGCAGAAAATATTGACTTGATATCAATTTGAGCATTCATATAGTTCAAGGTGAAACTGATATATCAAAGTCCCTTATTTAGACTTCCTTGTACTTGAACTGAATATAAACTTCATTAAAGAGTATCAAATACGCAGCTGCTTTTCATTACATACAAATTAAGGGATTTAAATTCTCATATTTTCACCTCCCATTGACAATCAAGAGATCCTTAAGCAAGCTACAAGCTCAACGGTAAGGTAATTTCATTCAAGACTTCAAGTCCCAGATTCGAGTTCATGGGCTCGGGAAGCCGGGGTAGATTAAGCTTGCACTTCCTTAAGAAAAAAAATGCGTTCCTTAATCTCTCAAACCTAATTTTAATCATATTTTTATTGAATCACCTGACATTTATATACCTTTTTGATATTTGATTAATTCAAAATTCAATTATCCAGAAAAATTTCAGCTCTTTTGAATGGATTATTAAGTGATTGCTGATGGCCTTTCTATTGCCTTCAGACATGCAAAATTTTGATTATTATTTTGAATACCCATTTCATAGTCATGCAAAATTGGAATCTTACACATGCGAACTATCATCCTAATTCTTATCCATGAATCACTTAAGATTGACCACATCATACTTGTTTCACTTGTTTGATGCAAAGCCAATTCTCACAAGATTCCCAATCTGTCTCCTAATTAGACAAGATCACACACTCGTAATATTTCATTAATTCACTAAAGTGACCGGATTATTGTATTGTTTGTGATGGTCATGTGATTAACAGATCCGAAAAATTTTGGACTATGCACGATGAATACGTATCACCAATATATACACTTCCCTTTCTTTGGCAGAATTGATTTGTTTGGTTGAAGGGAAGAAAAGAAACAATCTGTACAAATTGGCCATGATGAAGCATCGACAATGCATTTAGACCCGATCTTAAAACCAGACAAAGTTGCATAATTGAACCCATGATGTGTCAATGTCTCAAACTCATGTAACAGAGACTAAGGTGCTTCCAAACCGGCAAATGTCCTGTGCTATGGGCACCAGGACTAGGAATGGATCGACATGCTTCTTTCTTTACTTTTGTGTACCTCTGCGCTGCAGCCAATTTATTGCGGCCAAAGATATGCTTCGAATTGAGTTTGGTTTGGAAGTAATGGATGTTTCAGCTAGTCTCTAAAGACAAACATGGGCAAGAGGTCTGAAGGGAGGACGTTAAGTTCTAGATTCGGTTTGGCCAATGGATTGATTTAGATATTGAGCATAATGTTTATTTTTAGCATATTTCATCCTGAGACAACATGCAACATACAGTATGTTATAATTTGAATGAAACGTCAATTTGTCAACAAGTTGTTGGTTTTTAATAAGAATGTTAGTTCTGAGCGAATTTTATAAATAAATATTTGAGAAGAGAAAAAAACTCCAAAATACGTATTATATGTTAATTAAGAAACAAACACAAGTTTCTATATATTTTTCAGCCTTTTGAGATTCTTGAACAATTTGAAGAAAAGGAGATAGAAGCTTCCTGTGATCTGCAAGAAAGAAATTAAGGTGTCTCTTGCTAACATTCCTTCTACAGACAACATCCATAAATTAATTTGCACCAAATATGAGGGTCTGTGTATGGAGAGACATGCCTCATTATTTTATGAAAAAAGAGCATTGTTTAATGAAAAAAGAAGGGTTCCAGTGCTAGGGTTTGGCTTAGATTCTCGGAACTTGTCTTCCACTTTATTTGCATCAGCAAACTGGCTCCACTCCTTCCATGTCTCAAACACATATCAACACCACCACCATCACCTTCTTTACTTGATCAATAATAACACCATGATCATCGCCGTCACCATCTTCAAGATATGATTGGTGGCCCAAATTTAGCCGCTGAAGTTGATGCTTAGAATCGCCTTGTGTGTTTGCTTTAATTCGTCTTTTTGACATGAAATCACAGGAGGAATCTAAATAATTCATCTTTATAAATATTGGAACTTAATTTAAGGAAAAAACAAACTAATGAGAGGGTGAGAAAAGCATGACAATGACGGGAGAAGAAAAGAAACGATAAGAGGGTTTGCCAATGAATTTTGTATCATATTATCATCTGAGTATCATCTGCAAACCTCAAATTATACAACATTCACTTGTGCAAGTCGAAATTGTGTGAAAAAAAGTTAAGGAAATCAAACCTGTCACGAGGTTTCACAGATGAACTCACACATGCACATGATGCATTTAGGAACATCACGCACATTTAAGCTCAGACATGTGCAATTGTGCATAAGATTATAAGAACGGATTCCACAGTTCGCTTCATTTGAGTTTGACATGGACACTCTCGAATTGAAGCAAAGCTCTAGCAAGTAGAAAACCCAGTTTAAGGCGTTTTAGCCTGACAACTACCTCACATCACCCTTAAATTTTATTAGTCTAGAGCATAAAATGCTTTTGCAAAGCTATAAAAACTGTTTTTATCGACACCAAGAAAAAAAAAATCCTAAATACTTACGAAGAACATCTCAGAGAGCTCCAACTAGCTTGCATCACTTAATTTTCGATCTTCGGCGAGGCTTCACATGCTTCCATTAATTTATCACAACCATATCTATGACAATACATTCATTGTATAAAACATGAGAAAGGTTTACTAATATCTAATGTACGTATAAAGAAAATCGGATAGAATGCAAGGAATTCTTGCCAAAACAGTGGAAAGAATATATGTATGTTTATTCAATTTCTTCGGATTCACATGATAATAGACAGTTGAATTATACACTGAAAAGCTATTTACAGAGAAATGCTTTTTAAGATTAACTATTAATTCCAGTAATCACAAGTCATGCACAATAAACCATATATGAAGACGAATGATACAATTGACAAGCCGGTGAGAAGCAGCAAATATCAAGAGCTATTGATATGAGGTGAAAGTTGCGCCAACAAGCTGTTTTGCTTTCCATTCTTCTCCAACGAAATCTGCATTTATATATAAATGCGAGTTATGTGATGAGGATAGAGCTGGTAATGAATTTGTATTTTAAGTATGAACTTCTTTGTCCATTCTGCATATTTTGCTTATGTATAGCAATACATCTTAAACTAATCATCTCTGTGCTCTGAACATAAAAGTTTCAACTGGAAAAAAAGGAAAGGAAGACTTGATCCTAACAGTTAAACAAGCAGTGACAACTGTTAAGGGCATGTTTCTTCCAGGGACCTGATTAGGGCGAAACTGTGTACCAGGGAATGGTGTCACAATGTTCATAATAGTGGAGTCGCCGAGATTTTCATTGAGTCAGCTTACCATAAGAAGATCTTCGTCTGTACCAAAGGATTTATGTGCTTCTTTGAGACATTTTGATGAGATTCTTTCATGTTTTCTGCATTTCAAATACACTCTCACTGTTAGACAAGGCACGCAAGAGACACCCCAAAGAAAGCTATAGAAAATTTTTTGGCCTTCGGTACAGGAAAAGATTGTTGTGAAGAATTAAACAATATATAATTTTTTTTTCCAAATAAGATGAAATAAGAATGTAAAAACATGCAGTAATGATCTAAAGTTCTGATCATAACACTACCAGTATAAATCTGTGCAGCCAAAAAGTTAACAATCTAAATTCTAAAATATTAGGCCGATGCCACCTCAACTAAATCATGTTAAATAGGTTTTCAAGGTATCATAAATGGTCGACAGTAACTCTTTAAGTATTTAGATAATTGGCTGCAACACCACCTCATGGCTTTTCTTTTTGGTTTTATCTCCATAATTTCCTTTTGATTTAATATCCATAACAGAAGGTTGACACAACCCGTAGAAGGACCATCAATCAGTATATAATAAACAAGGTAGGAGTGGAAGTTTGCATATTAGTTGGAAGATCTGAAACAAAATCTAGTTAATATCTCATCTACAAATAAATTCTTTCTCCAAATATTATTAATTTATAATTTCCCATCCAAAGAAAATTTTGACATCTGCATTAGCATGGATTTGACAACGGAATTCAAATCATTCTTATTCACAGCTTAAATTCAGTATAACGTTATGGTAAAATTGGAAGTCATGGAAGCCCTATAACTGAGATGACAAACGAAGAAAAAACTTCAGAATTATATGGAACTAAGAAAGGAAATAAAGAAAATACCTAGAACTAGCTGGATCTCGAATCTCAAACTCATCGGCACCAGCATCATATCCACAAATCACCACATAGTGACCTAAAAGCACAAAATATAAGGCATCATTCTCCCATTGTTTTTTCCTTTAAGCAACTTATGCC